>JAHBCN010009056.1:53321-85101 GCA_019359885.1 Listronotus oregonensis | reverse complement strand
CTTTGTGGAGGACATCCTTTGTGACTGCCCTGCACTCTCGTCCAGGAGAAGATCCATGCTGGGTGAATATTGGCTTTCTTTGGCCGACATTAAGGAAATTCCCTTCGGCGAGGTTGTCACCTACTTTAAATCAGTAGGACGGGCGGCGTGAGGAGTTCCCTTTAGCATAACGGGCCTACTGAGGCCTAGGTGCGGTGATGTTTATCACCCTCCTTACTTGCAGATAAGAACACTTAAAAATGTGAAACAAGACGGGTAATCGAAACTTATTTGCGACATTTTTCAGTTAACAGTCCATTCGCGCCGCCAAAGTTGGATCCAATTTGGGGTTCGGGGCATAACGTTTTTCTCAAAAACGGTATAAGTTATCGATAATTTTCAAATACTATATGAAAGCCAACACTTGAATCCAGGCTTCTGTTGTAATAGTTTTTTAAATTTGGATTTAGTTTTTAATATTTCCTTGAGTGAAAGTTACCCTAAAATTGAATATGATTAGATACTATTTTTTCTTAACTCAACTCATATTTCAAAAATCCGTTACAGCAGAGGCATAGATTATTTCCTTACCTTTAAAATGGTGTATAATTTATGTCATCTAAGTAAAAAATAGTTACCGAAAAACGTCATCTCCTGTAGGCTTGCAATCGAAAACAACATCGCATCGATACACCGAATTTGGAAGAACCTAAATAAAAAATAATACTTTTAATGCGGCTATACAAAAATTGTGGTAGTAAGAGTTTGTTAGTCTCCGCCCACCGTCTCCGCGTCCTTTCGCCCGACCCCTAAGGTGTAGCGTAAATGCACTCTTAAGACTGGAGAATCGACCTCTTGCATGTAAGTTATTAGAATAACTTCAATTTGGTTTTATTTTGAACTTAAAGAAAAACATAGATTTTTATTTTTATTCGGCTATGCCACTTTTGTAAAAAATAGACAATTTAGTTGATTTTGGCATAATTTATTTTGTAGCAGTTCCTAAGAATTTACTTGCTGTTAGGCAGTAACGTATATTGACTACAAAAAGTGAAGAAGCCCAATAATATGGATTAGAAATTAATCTCCCAAAATTTTAAAAAGTGGGAGTCCTAGGCTCAAGCATACGCCAATGCGTTTAGGGGTTAATTAAGGAAATGTGACGCATATTTTTTAATAAAATATAAATTTTTTAGAACTCACTTTTATAAAAAAAAGAATAATTTGTTATTTTTTTGTGACCCATTTAAAGAGGGAGTGCATTATGTTGTTATTGATATTGATAGGGGCATATAATAATCACACTTTATTTTGTTCTTGACAAAATGGTGAATGACATTATTCTTTTAATTTTTGATCCCATCTGGAGGAGCTTTTCGAAACAATCTAGTATCGATTTAAAAGGTATTTCTAACACTGATGCCTAGTGATTTTTTACAAAGATATCTATATAAGTTTCGATGCCTTTTATAAATAAGCGACAATCTGATATTTGCACTTAAATACTCTTTTAATCAGCAGACCATAGGTGCTCTGCTTGATTAAAACGAGCATTTTTCTGTTTAAATAATAAATACTTTTATATAGTACTTAATTTAATTCTTGTCGTCATTACCGTAATGTTTTAATTTTGATATTTTTATAGATATGTTCTTACATTTCTTGACGAAATGGCGAGGTTAATTTTAATATTACAAGAAATTTTTGGAATCTCAACTATGCAAATGTTACAAAAAAATATTTCTGCTCTATTTGTTCTTTAAAAAATATACAGGGTGTTTCTGAATAATATACTTATATTCAAGGGGAATTCCTAAACACATTTTAAGAAACAAAATTACATGAACGTATGTCGTAAATGTTTTAATTTTTGAACTACGGGATAAAAAAGTTAAAAAAAAGAGGTTTTTCTGAAATATCTAAAATACCATTTAAGCTATCTTTACGAAATAATGTATGCATGTCCTATGAATTTGGAGGCATTTTCTTGCATTAAATGTTATATTTTATAAGAAAAATATGGTAACTCACCGGGGTGTTTCATGGGGGTATTTTTTTTTATAGCCTTGTCACTTGGAGGTACCGAATTTTGTAAATGTATCTAAAATGGTATTTTAGATGTTTTTGAAAAACATGTTCTTTGAAAAGTTTATTACCCTGTAGTTTAAAAGTTAAGACGTTGGAAACATATATTTATGTGATTTTCTTAAAATAAGTCCAGGAATTTTCCTCTTGACTATTAGCATACCATTAAGAAGCACCCTGTGTGTCATTATTAAAATTTTTTTAACGTCTTCAATTGTTACATAGGGTTGTTGCAATAAAATTTTTACAAGGTAGTTTTCTTGATAAAAAGGGGAAGGAAAACATTATTTTACATTTTGCCTAAATTCTGTCTAGCAAAAAAGATTATACAAAAATTTCTTTAATAGGCGGCACACCCCAAAATTAAAAATTGAAAAAACAATAATTTATTTCATAGATCAAGGTTATATAGCAGTATTTTGGTGAAAAGTATGTAGCCTTTAAAAAGGCGATGAAGTCAAATAGGGTCAAAAGTGGATATTTTCTGATAGTAAATTTTATATAAATATTTAAAATTTTAAAAGATAACTCTGTAAAATTTACCAAAAGTTTATTTCTGTCTATTTTCTATTTTATTTAGTCCCAGTCCCATGCAAACACTGTTTGGCTTACTTAAGCAATTTTTTTCATCTCATAGTTTTACTGACGGTAGTACCTTTTACCTTAACATTCAGTTCCTTGAGCCCGTCTCCAAGCCTAATTTGGAACACAAACCCAAGATAAAGTAGATATATCGCAACTTTAACTAATATTGGAAAAAGGCATTAAAATTGTAACCAGTTTCATACCTCTAGAACACAATCTTGTATCTTGCTTGCTTAAGCGAAAAAATATAGCAGAAAGTATCCTTTGGGCATAATTTTTATTCAAATCAAAAGAAGTAAAACCGTCAACCTTATGGCCCGAATTATGTAAGATTGATGCTGTCTTTGCAAAAAAACATTACCTAGTATTGCAACAATTTTTTTTGCACTAGTGCAAAAAATAACACTTTTTGAACAAAAAATCAATTAAAAAAGTTCGCGAAGATTTTTTGCCCCACTTTCCACTATTTAGATGCTAAACTACTAGTTTAAAGGTGGTCGTGCTCAGCTTCAGAAATTGCTAAAACAGCACTTAATTTGGTATTAGACGACCAGCGCAGCGGGTTAAGATGCGTAAAATTGCCGAGACTATAGACGAAGCACCTGAGTAAAAAAACGCTCGGACACGTGGATTTAGTTTTTAGGTTTAAAATTTTTTGAAAGAAATGAATTTATACAGGGTTTTTCCCCAAAAACAGCAGGGCCGGTATCGACTTCATTTTTTTAAATGGCACCACCTGCATATTTTGACATTTTTGGATGTTACGGACAATTCTAGACACATTTCATGTACATGGTCCTATGCCTATCTCCAAACTATTGAGTAATCAAGGTTTGAAAAGTAACATTTTTGGCACATTAGTTGCTTGCAAAATTAAATCGTTCCGACACGTCGATTTTTCTACCTTACCTTTGGTACCTTAATTGTCATTTTGACTGTTGTTTTAGTGATCACTGTGTCAATTTGTGATATACTGTATGAGAAGTAATCTTATTAGATATGTTTTCAGAACAAGAAATAATCAAAATCCTTATGATCTTTGGCTGGGGAGATCGCCAAAGACATTTGGGTGAAGTCTGTGAAATTTTTAATAACGCCCATCTAGATCGGGAGCAAGCTATTACAGAATCTACAGTCAGCAAAACTGTTAAAACATTCCGTGAACATGGTTGTGTAAAGGACCTTCCTAGAACAGGTAGGCCAAAACTAGATGACAATGTGAAATTGGATGTTTTACTTAATTATAACGAAAATCCACATTTACCTACAAGTCAAGTAGCATTAAATTTAGACATCAGTAAATCATCGATAAAAAATATTCTGAAATATGCAAAGTATCATCCATACAAATAAGATTAATACATGAATTAAACGAAGACAACTATGACCGCCGACTCGAGTTTTGCGAAAATATGCAAGAGCGGTGCAACGAGGATCCATTTTTCTGTAGAAATATTTTATTTACCGATGAAGCTACGTTTTTTCTTTATGGTAGTGTCAATCGACAAAACTGTAGGTATTGGTCAAAAGAGAATACTCATTGGGCTCAAGCCCCCACGCAGTATCCGAAAAATTAATGTTTGGGCTGGGAAAATTTCAAGACAGGATTATAGACCCGTATTTTTTCAACGAAAAATTGATCGACGAAATTTATCTAGATTTTTTGCAACTGGAGTTAATTCCTGCTTTGGCTCAATTGTATCCAGGTAATGAACCCGATTTACCCAATTCCCACTATGTGGTTTCAACAAGACGGCGCACCACTACGTTTTACCTGTCCGGCAGTATCTCAATGAAATATTTCCTAAAAGATGTATAGGACGTCGTCCCGTCGAGTGGCCGGCCAGATCTCCGGATTTGACTTCCTTAGATTATTTTCTATGGGGATATTTTAAAAGCAAAGTTTATTTTAATGGGCCTCCCAATATCGATGCCTTAAAAAATCGTATAAGAGATGAAATTCGACAAATCCCAATTTCTTTTATTCGCAACGTGCAACAAGAGTTCATCGATCGGTTAGGATACTGCCAAGAAGTAAACGGGCAACAGTTTCAGCATTTGTTACGTTGCTCCTTTATTGTTGTTTACAAAGTGAAATAAATTATTTTTAATTGAATTTTTGTTTTTATAAAATTATGGCATGTAACCTTGATTACTCGAAAATAGGTGAAGATAGGCATAGGACAATGTACATGAAATGTGTCTAGAATTGTCCGTAACATCCAAAAATGTCAAAATATGCAGGTGGTGCCATTTAAAAAATGAAGTCGATACCGGCCCTGCTGTTTTGAAACACCCTGTAAAAATTTCTTTCTTTCAAAAAATTTTAAACCAAAAAACTAAATCCACGTGTCCGAGCGTTTTTACTCGGGTGTTTTCGTTTCCCCGGAAAAAGGTACTTTTCCAGACTTTATGGCCTCACTGTATATAGATTCTCTAATTACAAATATAATCGGGTTGACTGGTTTTTAATATTAAAGTTTTTTTGGTATTGAGATATTAAAAAATAAAATTTATAATTTAAGTATTTGGTTTTTGGGGCCATTTCAGTAGGTAAAACCTAAGTATAAATAAAAAGGCAGGTGCTTTTTACCTTTAAATTATTTGTTCTTGTTGCCTTATTTACAGATAAATATGCAAATTGTTTTACTCTTGTTAAAGGCACCCTAGAATGGTATCATACGTAAAAATTACGTAGTTACGCCATTTATTTTTATACTAGCTGAAAGTCCTCACAGTAAATTGCTAAAGTAGATAGCTTGGCGTAGGGATTGATTTGGTAGTATCTGTCATTGTTTGATGGATTATAATTGTACATGTCCTTACCAATAGGTGATTACGCATATTTGTCATTTTTACATGTCAATACCAATAGGGACTTAGTATGTCTAGTCGAAGTTAAACAGATAAAGAGCTAAAAAAAAATCCTATTGAAAAGCAAATAGGATAATCACCTTCAAGAGAATTTAGGCACGGAAAGTAAGTCTGGAAAAATCCAGTGATCCAGACTGGCTGCCGGATGAAGTGGAGTCGAATGTATTAGTTGCTTTGACAATAGTTTGAACTAACGAAAAAAGAGAAAACGATAAAAGCGTTTTTTACAACCTCCTCCACCCCTAACACCGCACGCCAATGGTAAATAAAAATACCTGTGTTAACTAACCACCAAAAACTACCAAAAATTTTTAAAAAATTCCATTTTTAATAACGCAGTGATTAGAAAAAAGTTCCAAAAAAACTAGTCTTAGGGGCTGGCGTTAAGTTGCCCCCCACCTATACATAGTGACAGTTATTCTTGAGCAGGTATGCAAAAATTAAAATTGCCGGTGCAAAATTTTTCCAAGATGTGTGCAAAATTCTCACGTAGAAAAAAGTAGAAAATTATTAGTGGGGGGGGGGCCAACTCGATCGACCCCAAATTTTCAAATTTTCTTAAACAAAATTGTGTTTTTGCCATTGTTCCATAAATACCTATTTTATGTAGAAATCTAAATTTTATGTGTTCAAAAGAAAGTTTTTAACACATTTTTATATTCACCATAATAATATATTGAAAATGCCTTAAAAAAAAGAAGGATTCGGCAAATAATCTTACTCAACGTTTTATTCATGTACCTCTTCAAAAAGTACCATTTACTTAAATAAGCTCCCAACTAATTGGCTTGATGGGCATGCAGTTTTTACTTTTATCATAATTTATTGACATATATTAAGTATATTCGGTTGGCCATTTCTGTTTTTCATTAGGCTTCTGTTTATTTTAATTTATTTTTGTAATGGGACGCGGCTCAATTGCTCAAGAAAGTTCCTATAATTTTGACAGTAAAGTAGTTCTTCTAACAAGTGCGGAAAGTAATACTTTCCCGTAGGCCATTGCCGTTGCAAGCACTCGAGTGCGGAAAGACACTTTTCGAAAGAGGATGAAAGGTTATTTTTTCTACGGCCCCATTAACAAGAACACACTGACCTTTAAACATTTATTGTTTAAGTAACATAATTTATTTAATATAATAATTTTATAAAATAATTTTTGATTATTGGATAAGTCTCATTCAAAGCTAACATAAACCTAGCTATATTTTGTTTGCCAAAAATAAGAGCTTTCTTTGCTCCAAAATCCAACATTTTGTTTTTTTTAGTAACGATGTCAATTTATGAAACTTGCCTATGTCCAGGTTGTGTCGCATTTCGACCAAACTTTGGTAATTATCAAGAATCTAGAGGGTAAAAGCAACTTAATTCCAAAATTTCATAAGAATTGAAACTGCACAAAAATCCGGAGGTCAAATACCTTTTTTCACCCCAACCACTGTACTACTCTGAACGTTGATTTAATGTTAATATCATAATTGAGATATCCTAAAACATTTAAATTTTAGGGGATGAATAAACCCCCTTGCGGGGGTGGTTTTGGTTAAACGTAAACTTGAAAAATCTAGGTACAACTGCTTTATATACTTGAATCAAAAAAATACGAAGCTAAGCCTTTTTTTAAAAAAGCTAGCATTTCATTCAATTTTTCCCATTGATAAGGGTGGTTTTACCCTTAAGTAAAGGTGGTTGATTTTCATATACATTTATTTCTTATTAGACGTCTCCTAAAAAATCTGATTTGTTTTTGCAATTTTTTAAGTTGCATATGATTTAATATATTTTAGGGGTTGATCGCACCACCACATAGTCCATGGTGGTTGGTTAACAAGCTTTCCAGGAATAAAGATGTATTATTTTCTTTTTCCAACGTCCATTCGAAACAAAAGTTGCAGTAAGAATAACTTTTAATATCACTGCCATTTTGGCAATTCTTCAGATTTGGCGACTTTCCAACCCCTAAATTAGGGTGATTTTTAAAAATTTGCAAAAAAGGAAAAAAAAATGATTATCCTAATTTTTGGCGACAAGTTATTTGTTCTAAATACTAACCTATATGTCTTTTTTCACCTCTTTGTGAATTGTAAAGAAACAGGCAGTTTTTGCCAATGAGCTAACATCATAGATAGAGAAAGCATTTCCTTCATAAACGCAATCGAGAGCATGTTTTGTTTATTATTGGCGATAAAATGGTACAAGCATAGTTTGTACTTACTTGTGAAATGATAATCTAGGAGTTATATCCGTCACTTTACACACTTGGCGTTGCCTTACCATTTTAATTTATTAAAAGTATTTACACAAAACTGATATTTATACAATTGTCACAAAAATTACGCAAACAATAAAAAACATTTAGTCTAAAACGCCATATTGAATGTGTCATCTGTCGAGCGAAGCTGAAGGTGGCGGAAGTACGCTTCTACGAAACATCCGCTGTTGTCACGTTGTCACGCCTTTATTAGTAGCTGTCCAAAAAGAAAATATTATTTTGACATCATTACTTTTCTGTATTATACTTTATAGTAATAAATATAACAAATATTATTCACAGTTTCAAATACAATAGTAGAGCTTTTTTTGATGTAATTTTAGGAAGACAATAAGTAAAATTTAATCATAATATACTATCAAGTAAATGAAACAGAAAGATACTTGGCAGCCACGCTTTACGACAAAATGGTATCTGTAGTAACCATTTTCCCGGGTTTTGATGGATTTTATTGTTTCGAGTACAAAGGTTCATTCATCGCTAGGCAGAACCTTAGAATGTGCGTTTATGATGCCACGCTTATGCCAAATCGATGCTTTCTCCAGTTAAACTAACAGCTCATTGGTTTTTGCGGTCACTCTTTGTGTATTTCAAAATTATTGAGTGTTATTTATAAAAAGAAAAATAACCGAACAGTTGTAAAAAAAGACTATTTTTTTTTTATCTTGGAACAGTCCACGAAGGCTGGTGCCTAAGTACTAACGTACCGTAGGTGTCTTCAGTGTGGTGAGAGGGAGTTTGTTCACACGGGACTTAAATTTTTGGAGATTGGGAGGAGAAGGAAAAACTTCTGCGGGCAGCAGGTTCCATAGCCTTGACACTCTAGGGATGAAGGAACGAAGAAAGCGGGAAGTTCGGGGCCTCTCTAATTGTAAAAGGATGCGTAAAAGTTGCACTACGTGTTGCTCTGTTGGGAGCTGCCAGAGAAGAAAGTATACTGGCCAACTCCTCTGAGCAGAAGCCGTGAAAATACCTATAGAAGAGCGACAGATCCCCTACAGCTCGACCGTGGGCAAGAAGAGGAAGCCTTTCTGTGAGCGTTGGATCATTAATAAGACGAACGGCTCTTCTTTGAATGGAGTCGAGAATGCTAAGTGTTGTAGGGGGCGCCATTTCCCATACATGAGAACAATATTCTATAGAGAGTCTGATTTGGGATACATACAGAGTATACAGATTGGAAGAAGAGAAATATTTTCTGGCTCGGAAGAGAAATCCAATCTTTTTTGAAGCTGTCAAAGCTATGGATAAAATGTGTTTGTGCCAGTTGAGGTTATTCTCAAAAGTAACGCCGACAAGATTAAACGACTCTTTGTTCTGCAGAACTTGGCCGCTCATATGTAAGGGATGAGCATTTGCAGACTTTTTTCGAGACAGCAAACATGACTGTGTTTTCGAGGCATTAAACTAAACAAGATTTTTCGCGCCTCAATCCAAGATAAGTTTAAGGTCTTGTGAAAGAGATATCTGCATTGACCTGCGCTTGTTTTCGAAATCAGGATTACACGGTGGCTTAAGAAATTGAATACTAGAGTGGAGGGCACTATCGTCAGCAAAACTATGAATGGGATTGATCGTGGAAGAGAGAAGATCGTTAATGTGTAGAGGAAACAGCGTGGGTGCCAGCACTGAGCCCTGGGGCACCCCAGCATTAATTTGGTAAAAGCTGGAGGAATGATCATCTACACTAACTGATGGTGGAAGACCGTAAGAAGGAAGTTTGTTAAGAAGCCCATCATGCCAGACCTGATCGAAAGCTTTGGATATGTCAAGAGCAACGATCTGGGATTTACCAAGAAACTCAAGGGACTTGTTCCAGTTGTGTGAGACAAAGGCAAGAAGATCAGCTGTGGATCTACTGACGGAATCCATATTGTCTATCATGTAAGATCTTATGTTTTTCCAGAGACTTTAAGATTTGGGAATTAATGAATTTTTCCATTACTTTGCAAACAACTGAAAGAGGCGAGTTAAGATGGGTGCAAGCAAGGGAGCACATTTTTTTAAGACGATTGCTGGTATGCCATCCAGCCCAGACGATTTTTTAGTATTAAGAGAAGAAAGAATACGCTTGATCTATTTGACTTTAAAAATTATATCGGACATTTTATGAGAAACAGGGACAACTGTTGGAAGGGGAAGATTAATAGGAGGATCAAGCGTAGAATTGGCAGAAAATTGTTTGGCAAATAGTTCGGCTTTTCCTTTGGAGGTAGAGACAATTCCATCTTCAGAGATTAGGGGTGGAAAAGAATTTGTGCAAAAGTTCTGACTAATATTTTTGGCAAAGGACCAGAAAGCTTTACTGCCATTTGAGCAAGAGAGAACTTTATCTTTTATTCGATTGTTAAAACGGTCTTTTGCTTCTGAGATAGTCTAATTATACTGATTTCTCGCTTCGATGCTAGCCTGTCGATTTTCGGGACTGGGGTTTTGAAGAAACTTTTTTTGGGCTTAAATTTTTAAAAGTCTGGCTTTGTCACAGGATTTAGAAAACCACGGTTGGTGATTTGAAGTTATGGGGTTCTTTTTAGTGTGGGGAATATAGGTCTCAATGCCTAGTTGAATTGTTTAGGTAATTTGTTTACATATTTCGAAAGGATCGAAATCGATCTATAATACTCTTATGGAGGTTAGAAAGATAAATTCGTAGAGTTGGTTAAAGAATATAAAAATCTCTTAAGGAAAAACCTTTTGTCATCCCGATATTCAAATACACCTAGAGAAGTTGTTTAATATTGGTTTAAAACAATTTCCTGCTGGCAACTATAGCCAAGTAATAAAATTTAATATAATGTAATACCTATTATTCATATTACTTTATAAACAACAGTATTATAAAATATAGAAAATCTTTTAATGTACTATCTAATGTGATGTATAACTTCATAAAAAATTAAATTTCATTGGCATACAAACATTTTGTACTTTTATCATTTCTGATATTTATTGCTCGATACTGTGAATAAAACTTAAGTGTAACATAATAAACTTTATATCACTAATTACCGATATTTTTTAATGATTCAAACAAAACAATCTTTAAAACGAACAACGATCACGAGCGAAAATTCATTTCTAGAATGGGTGCTACCCACCCGCAAAAATGTCGAATAGACTTCGTAGACCACCTCATTTAAGTGAGTTTAGTTATACTTCTTTTCATTGGTGTACTTAAAAATATTTATTAATACCTTTGTTAATATTAAAATAACGTAATATTTAGCTAACCAAAAACCATAATTAATGATCTAACAATTACCCCATTTATTTTCTTATAGCCTAATTACCAAGAATTCCCCAGGGATCCGTTTAGGTTTTCTGCTATTCTTTATCTGTATTATTGACTTTACCAGGCTAGTAATAATTTTTTAAATGAAAGTACTGTAAAAACTCCAAATTTGCCATCCCTTTTGCCAGATTTTGTTCCATTTATTTGTTTTTCTCACTACAACAAAGATGGACATTAAACTTTTAGTCTGATTGACAAGCACCCAAAAGCCAAAGTAAAGTCGCGAGTTGTCAAACTAATTGGGTGGCAGGATGTATACTAGTTTTTATCAGCGGGACGTTTTGCAAAAAGGCAAACAGACCGGTGATGATGTGACACGTCGGACGTGTTCTCAAATTATGTATCTCGTACCGCATTAAATTACTCGATAATATTTTGTACGGCTACTTGCTCGTTGTTATTGCGATGCTAATATAACTTAGCAGGTAGTACCAAAGATATTTTTATTACTAATTTTTTTTTTGTTAGACTGGCTTTAAGAATTTATCATTTAGCTAAAAATCCACTTGTAAAAGGTTTTCCAATAAGAGAGGCCCGATTTTGTTCCTACATGTTGTGATGTCGTTAATATGGGTCTTCATCCCTGGGCCATGTATACTGTCATTCCAAGACTTGTGGCTAGTGATGGAAAATTTTCGGAAATATATATTTGAAAATATGTCCGAAAATATATCAGGAAATATTTAAAATATATAAAAATATTGAAAACAAACAAAACTCAAAAACTATACATTTAATGAAAGTGTCTCATAGGTCAGATTTGGCCAGATATTCACGAGAGCGCAGCTCAAGTGATTTTGAGAACGTCAAACCAGGCAAAATGGACTAAGAGCTGGAGCCGAAAAATCATCGTCATCAGTAATATGTAGTTTCTCCCGCAAAACATGTTCATTTAGTATTGTTAATTATGTTCCCGGGCGGGCTGACAGCTAGGTGGATATAAAAGGGGTGGCGGATAAGGGTAAAGAGGGTAAAAATGTAAGCAAAAAATCGTCATCGATAATATGTCAGCCATTTTGACAACTTAAAGTAGTTTTTGGGTCCATTTTAAGAAGAAAACTTCATATGAACCTATGTCCTAAACGTCCTAAGTTTTAAGATACAAGGTGGTAAAATTTTCAAAAATAAATCATTTATTATTAATATCAGTAATACCAGTTTAGATAGTTAAATAAAATTTGACATACATATACTATGTATCAAGAGGCTTTTTTTAGTGTACTACATTTTTTTTAATTTTCACCAGTGGCGTTCGTACGGAATTTGACCTGCCTATTTTGGCAGATATTAATGGTACGTCACTGATTTCTCTTAAAATAAAAAATATTTTTGTATTTCCCAATTATTTATAACAAAGTTAATCACTTGATTTTTTTTAATCCGATGTACGGTTTTCGCTTAAAAAAATAAAAACCATTTTTCTGCATGATCATAAATCATAACAATATAGGTAAACAATATTACCATGCAGAGAAATATTAGATTTAATTTTTAGGTGAAAAACCCTGCGTTGGACTAAAAATAATGAGCAGTTTTGATCTCCTGATAAAATAAATTTTATAAAGATGAAACTTCCAGGCCACTAGCCAAATGCATAAAAGAACATAAAACCTACATTAAAAATACAGAATTCCACAAATACAAAATCTAATAAAGGGCATTTAATAACAACCAAATAATAAACTGGAATGCTTCTAGTATTTTAGCAAATGGAACTGGTGTAAAAAATCTTAAAATAAAATAAAATGCATTTACATTAAAATAAAGATAAATGTATAGCATAAATATCTATTAATTTAACGGCTAAGTGATGATCGCGTTGTTAAATTTAAAAGTTTTAGCAATTGTTAAAAGTAACGGTTTAGAATGTTTAACAAAATGTCAGATTTTGACAGGTTGCCTATTAAAATCATTGAATAACACTGACAATGACGTTTTGTTAAACATTCTAAACGTTGTTAATTTTTAACAAATGCTAACGGCCAGTAATGATCGCATTGTTAAATTTAGCAATGGACTTAGCAATTGTTAAAGGTAACAACGGTTTAAAATGTTTAATAAAATGTCAGATTTTGATAGGTTGCCTACTAAAATCATTAAATAACAATGACAATGACGTTTTGTTAAACATTTTAAACCGTTGTTTTTTTAACAAATGCTAACGGCCGAGTAATGATCGCGGTTAAATTTAGCAATAATTTAGCAATTGTTAAAAGAACAACGGTTTAAAATGTTTATTAAATGTCAGATTTTGATAGGTTGCCTATTAAAATCATTGAATAACACTGACAATGACGTTTTGTTAAACATTCTAAACCGTTGTTAACTTTTAACAAATTTAACGGCCGAGAAATCGCGTTGTTAATTTTGCAATGGACTTAGCAATTGTTAAAAGTTAACAACGGTTTAGAATTTTAACAAAACGTCATTGTCATGTTATTCAATGATTTTAGTAGGCAACCTATCAAAATCTGACATTTTGTTAAACATTCTAAACCTTTGTTAACTTTTAACAATTGCTAACCTTCCCAAATTTAACAACGCGATCATCACTGGTCGTAAATAATACATGGTTACCTATGTTTAATACTGAAGTAATATCAGGTTAACTTAAAATCAATAAACACATCACTTTTTTGACTTTTTAAAAATTATAATCACACCAGTTAAAACAAACGGATATGTAATTTATGATAAAACGTCATAAATAATAAAAAACGTTTTTAGAAACTTTTAAATTTTGTACCGAAATTCTCACAAATTTATTTTAATTTCTATTTTATTTTTCATTTTTAAGTTAATCTTTATAACGGTGGCAGACTTTCCATCGAAACGTAGATATATGTTTTAATTTTTTTTTTTTTTTTTATTTTTTCTGTCTCAGGCGATCTGCCAGTTCATAGGGGACTAAGCACACTCAGTTCGCTATAACCCGGGACCATGACCGAAGTGGTTCCATTCCCTAGAAACTTTCCAGGCGAGTAAACATAACAAGGACTCATGAAAACATGAATCCGCCATAAAACTATAGAACATATTTACAAATTTTAATGTATCATACTAAATGCTTTTTACCTATATTACATGTTATTCCAGTAAATGAAGACCTGAAAGTACCCATAGCTGTAAATAAATCTGTACAGTTTTCATTTGTGGCGCAATTCTTAGGTTTTTGCGAATGCTTTCGAGCAAAAAAAAGTTTAGATTAAATTAGATTATTTGAGCGGAGATGGCAAAAATTACCTCCACCACTGAAACCTTCCAGATTTATTGTGGTTTCTCCTATCGTTCTTTAATACCTTGTCCATGCCTGTCTTCTTAACTAGACTCCAGAGTCTTGACATGGCCACTCCATATATCTTGCCGGTTTTGGGGTTTTCCTCCAAAGCCTAGTAAACCTAAGCCTACATAGTGCCCTTTACAGTGGCACCACACATGTACGGCTGTTTCTTCAGCCTCCCGGCAGAACCTACACAGGCTATCCTCCACCAGGCCAATTCTTTCCAGGTGCTTGTTGAAAAGTCCTGTTAGTTGACCTACCGTTTCCTTACGAATGGCTAGTAAGAAACAGAACCAATGAAAACCTGTGTCCAGTCAGATTATATTTGAAATTCATGGAAAAAGAGCAACTAATCCTCACTTGACCACAAAGCGATTGTTTTTAACTATACATCCCAACTGGAAAAAAGGAGTATGGTACAAAAACATGCTTTTGGGCTTAAATACCTTATCAAAGTGGACAAAACAATCTGCTGAAAAAATTGGCTTAGATACAAAAAAATGAAAAATTACCAATCATTCCCATCAATCTTCTGCAATCTCTACTTTAACAAAAAATGGAGTTGGTGATCAAGAAGCTATTAAGCTCACAGGACATTCTAGTACCAACTCTTTAAAACCATATTTTCAGCTAAATCCAGAGCACCACCTAAATTTAATTAACAATTTGCGACAAAATAAGGGAAATGAAGCTTCGGCCTCTACGAGTACTCAGGTCCAGGTACAATCTCAATCTGCTGTGGTTGAAAAAACAGCGCTTAAACTAATAATTATTATAATTGCACATTTTATATAAATAATTACGTAGTTTTTAGTTAACTTGTTTTGATGGCATTTTTTTTAAATAAAATAATTCTGTGTTCTGTTTATTTTTAAAATTTCCTTACGTGAAATAGTCATGACGAATACAACTCGAAAAAAAATTATTCAGGCAAAATTGTTCTTAAGGTTTTATTCAAGTTTGTTGCTTTTCGGTAATTTCGCTTATGAATTGTGTCATTCGCGAAACTGTCAAGCAACAAACTTTCATTTATCCCTTTCGAATATTTTGCCGAAAAAATTTTTTCTCTTGTAATATTATATATGAAAATAAACTTTTGTATGTAATTCTACTTATTTTCCTATTTATATCTATTAAATTAGTTTATAAATATTGTAAAGGGTGGTTTTTAAGGATTGAAAATTTGCAGAATAATGAAATTGGTAATATTTTAGGCCATATTATTTCTAATTAATAAATCTGTGAAGCTATTTATTTATTTTTTTTGGTAAATCTTTTTTTTTTAATTAAGCTATAATAGGGGTTGATTTATGAGGGTTGCAAGTTGCAAAAGTAAATTAGTACATATTTTAAGCAACAGCAATCCAAAATTAAATCACAATAATAAATTAATCATTTTTTAGGCTAAATAATTGTTTTACTTTAAACTCTAACAGGGGTTGATCTTAAAGGGTTGAAATGTTCCAAAATTGTATTCCAGAGCATAAAATAATCATTATTTTACTAATCCAAACCAAATTTCACCCATCCTAAAGTTTCAAATGCTATTTTATAAGTTTTGACAATTAGGGGTAGTTTTTACCCTTAAAAAACAAACAGAATAATATGGGATTCGAAGTAGAGAAAAAAATAAGTTTAATTTTAAATTTTTGGAACTTCATTTCCGGGGCTATTAGACATTTTTGAGAAAAATTCTACCAATATGTTCTAATAGAGGGATTAACATCAAAAACAACATTATTATGTTTATTAGTTAATTGTTTAATTATACAAAAACAGAAAATCAATTTGAAATAAAACTAATCATGTATTTTTATAATGAACAATGTTATATTACCATAAAACAATAATCGTCCACTTTTATGAAATTTATTTACAAATTTCCTTTTACAAAAAAAACTTTAATAATTCTTTAAATCAGTGGATAAAGAGCAGCTGTAGCTATAGCACACATATTTCCTTTATTTCGCATCATAAGCATATATCCAGTTTCTCCCCAGTTAACCCCCCAAGAATTTTTAAGTATCCAATACTCATACTTCTTATAACTACCATAGCCCACTACCAGCATTCCATGAGAATATTTTTTGCTACTACACGTTTCATCATAGTAAATCCCCCCAGAGTAAAATCTCATGTTCTTGGAATCCACCATTACAGCAACCGGACCAACCATTGCGACAGCTTTTTGAAGTTCAGTTTCATTTCCTTCTGATATTTTGACGTAGGATGACATTCGGGATCCGATTGAATTTGGTTTAAATAAGCATCTTCTGGAGCGGATTGCTTTATAGGGATATGAGTCTTCTGTATCAATTCCTCCAGTATTAATAATATAATCAAAGCTGCTGTCAACCCTTCCACCAAGACAACCATTATTGTTGTATTTCTTTTTCTTGTAAGTGCAGTCAACTATATTTTGTTCGCTAAGGGAGATTAACTTTTTCGATTTGAAGAAGTGTTGGGCCTCCAGCGCGCCGGTCTGTAATAAATAGGAAATTACTATCCGAGACGGAAAATTCTTTATTGCTGGTCAAGAGGTTATATAAAGTGCTCAACAAAAAGATTGTACCGTTTAATTTATAGACCCATTTTTACTACTGTAACTTTTTTAAAAAATAACTTTTTTGAATGTCTAAAACGAAGTTTAAAACAAAAAATTCGAGTGTGTCCCATTTCAGTGGTAATTTTTTTTGGTCGTTATAATATGGGTTGTTACCAAGGTCATATCAATATCTCTAGACTTTTATGCCAGTTTTTAATTTAAGGACCTCTGGCTTGCGATACACTTCTAAACGTTAAATTTTGGTAATTAATTTTTTAAAAAGCTATAACTGGGAAATGGATTGACGGATTTCAACGAGTGTTTCATATTCGGAAAGCTCATTTTATGGAGATTTTTTATGTTCTTAGCACTTTTTGATAGGTTATAATTTTATCAGTATACGAGGCCAACAAATACCAAAAACGTAGCTGATTTAGAAATCCTAAATATAGGGTAAATTATTGAACGCCAAAGGGACCATATAACAACAGATATTGTGGTGCCCACAAGTTCCGCAATTTTAAAGAGTAAAATTACCTCTACAGAAGACAAAAAGTTTTGTTTGACTAATAAACTGTTTTATGACAATGACATTATCATCGTTGCTACAGAAACGTATCGCTGCTATAGATAAATTCAATGTATCAAGTAAACATTTTTTTGTTTTTTGTAAAGGTAATTTGACTCTTTGAAAATGGCAAAACTAAGCTAAAATCAACTAAAAAATATAGTGCAGTAAGTTTTTAGACACCGAAATGTACTAAAAAGAGTTTCAAGCCTAACAATTTTAATCTAAAACATGTTGTGCAAACAAGGCCGTTCTGTACCTAATGTTGCGGTACTTATAGATAGCATAATAAATTTGAAAGCACTTTGTTGATCACTCCGTATATCATGGTGTACAACACCAAATACCCTAATTTATGTTTAAAAATGTTTTAAACTTTAAGACGTTGTTGGAATTTCTACCATTCAGACCTAATGCCATAATAACGACGCACAAACTTCAACTTGGCCATTTTTAAAACAAAACACACAAACACATATGGTCCCTTTGGCGTTCAATAATTTACCCCATATTTAGGATTTTTAAATCAGCTACGTTTTTGGTATTTGTTGACCCCGAATACTCATAAAATTATAACTATCGAAAAGTGCTTAGGACATTAAAAATCTACATGTAATGAGCTTTCCGAATATGAAACAACCGTTGAAATCCGTCAATCTATTTTCCAGTTATAGCTTTTTAAAGAATTGATTACCAAAATTTGACATTTAGAAGTGTATCGCAAGCCAGAGGTCCTCAATTCAAAAACTGGCAAAAACGTCTAGAGATATTGATATGACCTTGGCAACAACCCATATTATAACAACCAAAAAAATACCACTGAAATGGGACACACTTGAATTTTTTGTTTTTTTGCAGCACTCTATTGATCACCCTGTACATCATGATACTATTCATCTTTCTAAAACTAAATGCAATACCGCTTAAAGTAGAAGAAACGCGGTTTTAAACCTCGTTTTAGATATTCAAAAAAGTTAATTTTTAAAAAAGTTACAGCAGTTTGAAAATGGGTCTAAAAATTAAATGGTACGATCTTTTTGTTGAGCAGTTTTGTTTATCGAGACGCCTAGCGTCAAGATAAACTAAGCCTCAAGACTGAACTTTGATTTTGACTTTAAATTTTGAAAATAACAAACCAGCAGTTAAATGGGGATGGAAACGCATTTGCATTGCCGTCCCGATAAATGAATAATACGGTTAACATACTAGTATACAGGCTGTTCCAAAAAGGTTGTGCCAAACTTAAGGGGCTATGGGGGACATTTTGGTAAACAATTTTTGCATAGAAACCCCTAGTTAAAAATAGCCGTTTTAGCTTTAGAGTCATTTTTGCTTAAAAGCTGATTATTATTAATTTTTATGAAATGGAAAGAAAGTAATAAAAAGTCTTTTGTGTCTCGATACTTGTTTATCAGCATTGCATTCCTAAACTCGATGTTATTGGCAATTTTAGAAAAATAGCAGCTGTAGTACCATACATTGATTATTTTGCAACAAAATTTTGGGTTTATACTGTGAAAATTACGTTTAAAGAGTATGCAGATATGCATCTTATTTATGGTGAGGCAATATGTAATACTAAAGAAGCTGAGCGGCTCTACGCTGAGCGATTTTCTAACCGCCGACATCCTTCTCGAAACACATTTGCGGCAGTCTACCGTCGCTTACGGTAAACAGACAGTTTTAAATCATTAAGAGGTACATGACATCCACGAACCGCACGAAGAGTTGCCTTTGAGGAAGAGTTTTTGCTGCCCACCAAACAGTGTGGCGGATAAATCACAAGCAGCTATTGCACACTTACCACCTTTAAAAAGTGCAGGCACTGGGTTCGCTAGATTACCAGCCACGAGTAGATTTTTGTCTATGGTTTTTGCAGCGTATCGCAATTCAACAGGATTTTGGTTCGATCATTTTATTCACCCCATGAGGCCTGTTTCACTAAGAACGGCTACTTTAACAGTCGCAGCAGCTACATATGGGATGACAATCCTCACGCAGCATGTATTGTTGCCGACTTTTTAATTGGGATGTATCTGCTTTCACCTCGGCTGACTGGTAACAGCTACTTACATTTTCTGCAAGACGTACTTTCTCAGCTATTGGACAAAGCCCACGATCCTCTAGGTACACGAGCTAGAATGTGGTTTCAACATGACGATGCACCGGGACACTTTTCCCGAATTGTACAGGATCACCTAAACCAACAATTTTCTTCTCAATGTATCGGAAGAGAAGGGGCTATCAGGTGGCCAGCGCGGAGTCCCGACTTAACCCCATTTGATTTTTTCCCTGGAGTTACATAAAGTCGTGGTCGTATGAAACTCCTGTAAACACCCAAGAAGAATTCTTAGAAAAAGTGATGGCAGCATCTCTTCACATACAGCAATATCCGCACGTCTTTTAACGGGTTTGCGATTCCATGAGTTGAAGAATCAATTTATGTAGGCTGGACGTCGTCATTTTAAAGCTTTAGTATTTTTTTTGTATTATTTGTAATAAAAAAAAATAGGATACCGACGTTTTTTACATTCAAGGAGGTAACAACAACTTTTTAAGCAAAAATTACTTTGGAGCCAACACGGCTTATTATTCACTAGGGGTTTCTTTACAAAAAATGTTCACTACAGCGTCCCCTTTCAGTTTGGCACAACTTTTTTAAAACACCCTGTATAACAGTCTGGGAAGGAAAATGCTTCATTGCTGGTCAAGAGGTTACATAGTTTATCTGGACACTATACTAACTTCATTGCTCGAGACAGCAATGAAGTGTTCCGTCGAAGTTTGTGTACAATTTTATTTTTAACATTTATTTTCTAAGGAAAAATTCAAGATTTCACTGTACAAAATCCTTTATATCTTGTCAAAGACTTTGAAACTTTGAACTTTGACTTTCAATTTTGGAAATAAAAAAAAAAGCAGGGAAATGGGGACGGAAAAATACTTTTTCTACTACTGTATAAATAAGAAAACTTTGTGGTCCTAGCAACGCGAATGATAACGAAAGAGAACCTTCATGTTACCTGGTTGCTAAGCGTTGCTAGCTACGAAAGTAATATTTTCAGCGCCTGGACAAAAAAGTAAGAGTAAAAAAAAGAAAATATGCTTGTGGGAAATATTAGGATTTATTTACAAAAAGTAACTAATTTATGACAAAATATTTTAAAAAACTAGGTTAGGTATTAACATTAAAAGTAATTGTGCAATTTGAGCAATTAGCAAAAGAAATTGGAGGAATAATACTTGAATTAACAGTTTTTAAATTTGTTGTTGGGGTATCGTTATCACCTTTAACTACGTTAATATTCAAATTTTTCACTGTTACTTCATTAGAGGAAATATTGGTAGGAATTTCGTGTAAAATCTTCTTTGAAATTTCCACCTTATTACTATAGGAATCAGCAATATATCCCTCCGCAACAGAAGAAGACTTCCAACCTCCATGCCTTTTTAAGTCCAAAATATCGACATCCGAAGCATTGGCAAGGAACGTAGTTGATGTTCTTCTGAAAGAATGGCCAGTGTATCTACTGATGTCTTCAAGCTTCAAAAACTTCGCAATTTCTTTAGGTACATTTGAAATAATATGCTTTCCAATTACTTGATTAACACATTTACCTCTTTCATAACGATACAATAAACGCTCATCTAGAGCATTCCTTGGTCTCAGCTTAATATATTCCTGTAGAAATCTGACATAAGGAACTGAGCCTTTATCCTTGGTTACTACAAAGTTTCTTTTATCCTTATTTTTAGACTCCACTATTTTTACTATAGCCACGTCATTTCTTATTTCTACATCACTTAGCTTTATTCTGTAAAATTTCGTCTGTCCGGCATGCCCAGCCACTCCCATAATGGCTATTACTTTCATTGCTAAGTAACTTTGATCAGGCGCGTTAAGTAAAAACTTTATGATTTCTTCTTTTTTAAAAATGTTTGACTTTTTTGCCTCATAACCATTGTTTTTCCTTTTAATAAAAGCAACTAGTTTCTTGAACTCCGAAATATCTTGATTTTTGTTTTACGGAAATTGTTAACTTTGAGCATGGAATATACAGACCAGAGGGTTGGTGGTGATAAAGACTCGGATTTTTCTTGAAAATACGCCAAAATCACATTCTCGTCAATCCGCCCCACATTTTTTGTAGCAAGCCATTCAGAAAACGATTTATATGTTTGATGGTACCTCTCTTTAGATTTGTCTGGCAAAGTGAGGCACACGCAAGGTCAGCTGCCTTTTGGATGCCATTTTCATATTCATTTAACATTTTAAAATGGGAATGGATTTATACTAAATTAACAATAATTCAAAATCTGACAAGTGCTGATGACAGACAATGTCAACAATAAATGTGTTGCTATGGATTAATTTTTAACAGGTAAAATTTCAAAATCTCTGATATTTCTATTAAAACATGATGTTAATGATTATTAAATTATGCGATACATAGAACAGTAGCAGAAAAAATATAATACATTACACGATGCGAAAGGCTTTCAAGTGTTCGGAGGTTTTAAATAGCCTCGGCTTCGCCTCGGCCATTTAAAAACCACCTCACACCAAAAAGTAAACTTTCGCATCTTGTAATGTAAATAACTATTTCGGCCTGGGCAGGCATATGCATTACCGTTCTAATAAAATGTAGAAGTACAGAAATGTAACACTTTTTAGATTTTAAAAAGTCTGTAATGTTAACATAACATATATTTTCAAAAACAAACATATTTGCACACTATTTAGAAATAATATTATAAGTATAAAGGGTTTTTCAAATTCGACTCTGACTATTGGGATCTCGGAAACGGTAAGAGATACGAAGAATTTTAAATTGGGGAGAAGTTTTGTCTTGGGGATCCCAATAATACACCTTTCTTTTACGCTTTTGGAAATATGGCAAAAAAAACTGAAATTTTCGATTTTCGGGGGTAATGCCACAAGTGCTTAAAAATTACCGATAATTTTTATGAAAGCTTGTTTGTAATTTATTATTTCACGAGTTCAAAGAACGAGTGGAATTTGTATAACAAGCTTAAATGAAAATTATCTGGTTAATTTTTATGCACGAGCGGTATTTAGGGAAATTATTTCTAGAATGGAGAAATATGGAAGTACTTATTATACTATTAAAATGGTTTTTTTGTTATACAATTTTCAATTTTATGCAACATAATTAAAACTATAACTAAAAATCTTTTTTTTTAATTACTTTATTTATTTCTTTA
Organism: Listronotus oregonensis; assembly: GCA_019359885.1. Taxonomy (NCBI): domain Eukaryota; kingdom Metazoa; phylum Arthropoda; class Insecta; order Coleoptera; family Curculionidae; genus Listronotus; species Listronotus oregonensis. The sequence goes on along the minus strand of JAHBCN010009056.1, from coordinate 62,398 downwards.
TCGTGTAAGTGACCAAATCGACTCACTAATTTTGACGTTTTTAATTGACAATACAAACAATCAGGTTCGATTATTTTGTGTTTGTAAGTAAGTGGAAATGCCACGCTGTCTAGGCAACGTAAAATTTCCGCCGAAATTTTTTGATTTTTAACGTGTCTTATGGGAAAATATATACATGACTGAAATATTTGTTTTTATTTTTTTACAGTTTATTTCAAAAGTTAAAAAAATCCAAAAATACATGAATATTGGTACTTTATGCGCGGTATGTATTGGCAAAGAATATTATAGTTCCACTATAGAAAAACCATCCAGTGTTAAAATTTTGAACTCCTATGGAAGCAGACTTTTCGAGCCTGCTTCCATCGAGCCCGAACGCACCGGGCGCCTGACCGCGTTGCCAAATTGTTTACCGTTGGAAGCTGGCTGCAGGCTGGCTCCGTCGACTGATGAGTTTAATAATATTATAATAGATTTTGTTTTGACCGCCGTCGCGCTCTCGCAGTATCGATGTACACCTGCGCGGGAATCGACGGACTTAATCTGTTTAATAATATGGCTTCGAATGCTGGCAATTTATACTAGCGGATGCAGACAGCTCGCGAAAACCATTCCCAACCAGAACGATATACGACATCAGCCGAAGTAGGCCGAAAGTATTGGGAAATGAATGGTTTTATTTTCAATTTGTAGGTTGAGTCCAAGTTGGTCATTGTGATTTCACAGCATTTGTATGATTTTATGTTGTTTTTGGAGTATTGTCATCTTTGTATTTTATCATATTTTATGTGTTAAAATTATTTAAAAATGGATATCGTCACGTGTTCTCAGTGTGAAAAAACTTTAGTACTATTTTTAATTTAAGAAACACGCAAAGAAGTTTCATCCAGGTATGAATGATAAGAGCGTATGGGTAATTATTACCTTAAAATTCATAAGATTGCGTACCTATTTATGTTCTTACCTATATTTTTTTTTAACATTTATTTTTATATTATAATACTAGGAAAATTTTACTATTGATGGTAAAATAATACATACATACATTATTAGATAGGTATACTAAATTTTCAGCTATACAGAATAAACCATGTACTCGGTAAAAAAAATAATCTGATATTATATCTATGATATCTAGAAATAAACAATTTTAGTTTTTTTCGCACTTGCATACATTTTTCGCTAGCAATGCTTAAAGTTAAATAATTAATTTTATAACCTAAAATAATCCTACTTTTTAGAGACAGCTTTCATTCCGATTGTCTGCTGCTAAACTCATCATGCTTGCATTTATTACAATAATCTAATGACATATAAAAGCAGTATAAAATACAATATGAAAATTAAATCTTTTTTGCTTTTAGAATAAAAATATCCTGTTGGTCATTTTTTTTTTTGAATTTTTATTAGTCAAAAAACAAGGATTAAAGTTGAGAATTATGAAGATATAATAATTTTTAGTTCATTTCTAAAAAGTTGATATAAAAACAAAATTTTATAAGCTCATTTTTTTTCAAGATGTTCATCGGCTTTTGTTATACGATATAATAATATGTAAAAAAATATTCTTGGACAAATATTCTGGTTTTGATTTTTATTTAATTTTACTAGAATGGAAATAACAACCTGTCAATGAACTTTGAGATCACCTGTATATATATGCTTTAGTATCTATATTATTTTTTTTTAGATACTAATATTAACAATATAGTTCCAAAAATTGAATAAGTTATATCGCGAAGCGGTCCGTGCGTAAAAAAGACTAAGTTAACACACTTTTTTGCATAAATAACTAGTTTTAATAATATTTTTTATTGGTGATGATTTGATAAAAGATGCACTCATTTAATTTTCTTATTTATTTATTTTTTTAACGAACATTGTAATACATTATTAATTGTTTGGGATTTTTCTATAATCTAACGTAATAAACAATATTGAGACGCCCGTTAGTAGGCAACTAACTACACAACAATCGCGCCAAGGCATTCGTGTCGAGTTCGGGACTTCTCGCGTCTGGGAATACTTTTCGCGAGCTGTCTGCATCCGCTAGTGCAATTTATGCCAATATTATGATTGCAGACGAAGTAGAAGAACGGACAATGTTCGATTATTTAGATTTCCCCATAAAAATCAGGCCATTTTAGAACAATGGATGATTATAAATGCTTTTAAGCTTAGTTTTAAAATAAAAATTAATATTTCAACATCAAATATTTATTTCTTCCACTCGGTGGCCGGGTGGTGCATCGCCAGCTGGCAATTGGAAATCTCATGTTAATTAGCACTTCCAAATATTATGGTTTTCCTGTACAGGGTAGCCCACCGTACACGCGTCGGTCTAAGCTATGCACTTTTTTGGTTTTTAAATAAATGCAAAATCATAAAGAGCACATTTTTAAATTAACAAGCAAAAAAGCGTTTAAAACACCTAATTGAAAACATTTTAAAAATATTCCATAGCGAACCAAAAAAAAACGTTTAATGAACGTTTTTTGTGGTAGGTTTTTAAAAACTCGAAGAAACAAAAACTTATTTTTGCGGACTTTGGAAAACCGTTTTGTAAACGTATTTTACGAAGATTTTTATAATATCAATAAAAATCGTTTAAAAATGTCTCTTTTAAAATCATTTTATAAACATTTTGGTACGGATCTAAAAACACGTCTAATGGACGTTTTTTGTTGTAGAGTTTTAGACCAGCCACTTTAACTTGTTCTAAAAACGCCCTTTGACTTTTATTAAACATATTTTTGCGTAAACGTTTTTATACAAAAGTTGTAAGTTTACTTATAAATAAGGTCATTTAAATCGCATATTTTAACCCTTAAGTACTGACCTCCAATTTTAGAACATAAGCACTGATGTGGCGTCTACGGGACTACGCAAAAACTTTTTTTTTTAAGTAAAATTTAGTTAATAAAAATTAGTGATATACATTTAGTACATATCTTAAGATAAGAAAAATGCCCTAAACAATATAAAAAGGAAAGGGGAAAAAAGGTTTTGGTAAAATAAATATCAAAAATATTTTCATTTTAAAAATGCTAGTAGTCTGTGGGACGCCCTTAAGGTAGGTAGGTAGGTTTAAAGTGAGTGGGTATAACACCCTTCCACCCTTAAGGTACTTAAGGGTTAAATGCAACACCCTGTGTTGAACTAGCTAATTAAATTTATAATTTGAATGTCTATCAATCAGTACATGGGTTTCCTATCTAAATGTAATAGTGTTCCTGGTACCCAGACTTTTTATTGGCTTGACCATGAATAAACAAAATTTTAGATTTTTTCAGTTATTATTTAAAAAAAACACTTTTATTAGCAAATAATGTAGCTTTTTGCTGTTTAGATAAGTTAAACATATTATTTTTAATTGTTGGAAAAAAATTTTGAATATTAAAAGCAAACTTATTATTGTATTTTAAGAAAAAGTAATTGTAGTGTTTATTTAGGGCGGTAGGTTTATCAACGGATAACATTATTAAAAGATGCACAAAATTTGCAAATTTTTTTAAATGCATAGAGTTAATTGCACAGCAGGCTTTATCACTCTATAGCGACCTAAAAAAATTGGAATTTTGGTTATTTATGGTCAAACCCAAGAATTGTTAACCACTCAGGATGTCCAGATAGATAGCATTTTTTCTGCCAACTAACCAATGCTTGTGACGTTACCAGAAGTCCCTCAAAAAAGAATTTTGTGCAATCGCAGTGAGCTTGGATGGCTTGGACCCGAACATTTGGTGACGTCACAAACCGGCAGAATTTTTATCACTGAGCCGGCCATCCTTTGTATTTGACAATTCTTAGGTCAAACCAATAAAAAGTCTATATAGCATCAAAAAGTGATTTACGTTAGGTACAGGGAACCCAAATACAGATTGATAGACAATTAAATTTGGAATTTAATTAGCTACTTAAAACAGTATTTTGTATATAACGTAAGTTAAACGGCCCTATTTGTAAGTGAATTTCAAAATATTTTTCTGCTACCCAGAACAATACTAATATACAGGGTGGTCCTTTTAAAGTGTTAAACTCCAATATACGAAAAACGGCTTGGTTGAGGGACACTTTTTAACGGCATACGTAACTTTGTAACTCTTTTCAGTTTTTGTGGGTGGGTGGTAACTTTTAAATGGTAAATGGAAAAGTATAGTTCTTTCCAGATTCATAATCCCAAAAAAATCTACTTTTAGTACAGGCAATGAGGCAATTTGACTAGGATTTTTTTTGTACTACATGGATTTTTCTGAAATTTTCACAGAAGGTAGGCAATAGCCCAAGGATCAAAGTTTATATCATGAAAATTGAGCGAGTTATGATAAAAATAAGTTCGGTCCCTAGTTTTTTCTACGAAAAGATCATTAAAAACAACCCCCTAATTTCCTTCTTAATTAAAATAGATCTGTACCCTTCTGTGATTCTTTTTATATATGTATTATTAATACATCCAAAGGTTTAATCAAATTCAAATGCTTAATTTTAGAAAAATTGGAACTTAAAGTGAAAAACGATTTTCCACAATTTCGTAAAAATGGCCATTTCTTAAAAAATAACTCGAACAATACTGGGGATACGAAAAAAATGTAACGAATTATAGCTTTTTTGATAACAAAGACTTTTCATTACATATCTTTTTCTGTACAATAAATATTTGGCCAGATATGGCCGTTTAAAGGCTCTATTTACGAGCGAGCACCACCTTATTCTAGTCCTTTAAACTCATCCCATTTTAAAACTAAAGGATTAAAAAGGATTTAATTTACATAACCTTGTAGCTCTTTAAAAGCCCTACAAAAATTATTGAAAAAAAAAGTTTCTATCATTAAAATTAAAGGAACTATGTTTAAAAAACCAATCAACTTTTTTTTTGAAAAATTCGCACTTCGGAGCATAATATTCTATAAAACCGGTATACTTTATACTTTTACCGGTATAATTTTTGTATGCAATTCTACTTTCTTTTCCTATTTATATCTATTATATTGGTTTATAAGAATTGTTAGGGGTGGCTTTTGGATTGAAAATTTGCAAAAGAATAAAATTGGTAATATTTCAGGCAGTAATATTTTTAATTATTAAATCTGTCAAGCTATTAATTTTTATCCCCAAAAACCCTCTTTTTTTTAATTAAGCTATAATAAGGGTTGATTTATAAGGGTCGAAAAGTTGTGAAATGAAATTAGTACATATTTTAAGCAACAACATTCTAAAAGTAAATCACTATGGTAAATTAATAATTATTTTAGGGTAAATATATTTTTTTAAATTTTAAGCTCTAACAAGGGCTGATTTTTAAAAGGGAAAATATTTTAAAATTGTATTCCAAAGCTTAAAACAATCATTAATCATCTAATCCAAATCAACTTTTACCCATCTTAAGGTTTAAAATGTTGATCTATAAATTTTGACAATTGGGGGTAGTTTTCACCTAAAAAAAACAGCACACATCACCATAAAATAGAATTTAAAGTAGAGGGTTAGAAGCGGCTTATTCCAAATTTTTATGCAAATCGATGCAGAACAAAAAAATTGCGAGGTTTTGCCATTTTTTAGCTTTATCTCCGGGACTATAATTATGTATTATCAAATCGTTTTAATTTGTCAAAAAAAAATTTTTGTTAATCTCAAAGAGGTGGTTATTAGTGGAGTAAAATTTGGAAGAAAAGTCGCTTAGTTATCGAGAAAAAAAAAACCGGCGTAGAACCAAACCAGACTTAGTGGGATTCTTTAATAAGGTAATCGTGTACACGAAATCACTTTTTACATTTTTTAGTGGTCGAGAGTTTTTTTATTTCGAAAAAACCCAAAAAAATCGGTTTTCAATAAAACACGTATTTTAACTTCTCCACTGCTCTATCTTTAATAATATTCATGCTATCAAGTTAATTTTTTTTAGATTAAAGTAGAACAATAGCGCTTCAAACAACGTCCCACTTGAAGCTGATATTTTTTGTTAAATTTTAAAATAGTACGAAACTCAAAATTGTTTTTTTAGTAGCGTAATTTTAGGCAATCGAGAAAAAGTTTATTATTGAAAATTTATACATACATGCTGCGTACAAATTGTAGTAATGTTTAAAAAAGTTTTTAAAATAAAAATTTTTAGATTCCTTTTATAGTATTGAGTCAGTAATATTTTTTAACGGCCAAAGTCATATTTTTGCGCGCTTGGGTTAACGAGCCGGCCGACTACAAAGATCTTACGGTCCGGTGGAAGTGTAGTAGGTAGTTAAAGTTGTATCAACAGGTTTAAACGCAGATCTAAGGGCTGCTTAAGTTGTTTAGAAAAAAAAAATTTAAATATCCAAAACAGGTGGGTAGATTTTTAAACCCATACAAAAATATCAATCATTGTTATTAATTACCCACCTAATAAGTAGGTTTATTCAACTTTTTTTTATTGGTTGCTGGTAAAGAAAACCACCCACGGGATTCGTTATTTTTTGATTATACATTCAAAACTTCATTATTTTTTAAACATTTTTAGCAACAAAAAATTGCGGATGCTTTGTGTCTTTTAATTAAATTTGAGAAATATAGTACATACATTAAATATAAACTAGGGCTTCGTTAAAGGTCTTTTTTAAACAGGAATATATAATTATTTTTTTCCATATAAAGAGATGATACGAAGCTATTCTTTGACATGTCTGAATGCTGCTTGAATAAGCAATGTTGCCAGACTTTTTGTAATAATTTGGTATTATTGAAGGTTGTTTTTATATAAAAAACTAACCAGAACTAACAAACAACAACTTTCAAACTATGATCTAGTTCTGGTTAGTTCCGGTTAGGTTTTCCTCGTTAAATTGTAATTTTTTTTATTATAAATGCGCCGTTCTGGTCGGTCATGATTAGTGCTGGTTAGTTAAAGCGGCTTTTTATTTTCCCTAATTATATTTGTAACTGGCTTGAAATTCAAATATTTTTGATTTATTGAAAATTATCCTTATGGTAACGGCAAAGTTTTTTATTATAAATTAATAATATTTCCGTTTAGCAACACTGTAAACGTCTTGAAGCGATGCATGAATTTATTACATGTAAATCGTAAATAGTTAAAATAAAATGTCAAATAATGACCAATTTTTAGAATTTTTATTGCGCTTTTCTTGGTGAAAACTACATCATCCGCATTTTTTGCCTTAAATAATAATACTTAAAGAATATTTTACATTGCAAATTTAAAAATCGTCCAATTCCGTGGGTGATTTTTTTTACAGACCCAAAAATGTAATATGTAAGTAGTTATTTAGGCGCTTCATTAGTAGCATTTTACGTAAATTTAATCCATTTCTGCCTTAAAATCTTTAATAATGATATTGCAGGAACGAAATTTACACTCCTTGCAACATTTTAGTTCTTCTTTCACACAAGTACATGTTGGAAATTCAATTTTGGGTTGACATAAAGCCATTGCACTACGTATTATGGCAGCAGCTCTTAATAAAGTTTAAATTTTGGACATTTCTCTGGGAAGTAAAAGATCTATCTGAACATCACTACCAATACTCGCAGAAAAGGTAGATATTGTCGAACTATTTTCGTGTAGGTTCGGAAACCGTTTTCCTATTTTTGTGCGATTTTATGTTTCTTTCAGAGATGTAGTGGCTGTAACATAATTTATGATATTTCTCATCAAACGCAAATAAATCTTTATAGCCACGTAATTTAGATATCATATTAATGTCGTTTCTATTCCTGGCAGCTTTATTACTTTTTGATAGGTAGCTTTTCTACTACCTAAAAGATTCAGTACTATGTAAAAAAATAAATACCCTAAACAGGATTTATAAGGATAAAATTGAAATTCGTATTTTGTTTCAGTACAAAATATAAACTAATATAAAGGTACCAACTATACTATGAAGGTACCTAATAATATTTAAATTACTTGTTTAAACAGATTTTTATATAACTTTTCTTCTTTTTATTTTTACTATTGCTGCAAAAAAAAACATTTTTCTAATATTAAAACTAGCGCATTTAAGTTTAGTGTCACAATAATTTGAAGGACCGGCGCGGCGCCACTGTCTGATTGCAAATTATGATAATAGTTTTGAGAATCTGTGTAAGTTTTACGACAGTCTTTATGATATTTTATTTTAATTTTGCCATTTAAAATATCATTTTTTTGACAGAATTTTTTTTGCTAGATTGTCCTGCCTTTTTTCAGCACTTAATAGTAATGATAACAACCCTTGTATTCTAGGTCAGCGTTTCTCAACCTTTTTTGGCCCGCGGACCAAAATTTAGTTATTATTGTTTTTTTTAATAAGTAAATTTTTTTCGCGGATCGAAAATTGTCCGCGGACTAGTAAAATTTCTCCGCGGACCACTTGTGCCATGGTGGTCGCCCGACCAGCGGTTGAGAATAGCTGTTCTAGGTCTTTGTAAAACAGATTTGTATCCATCATACACAATTTTCTTACAAATAATTCGCTTCATTGTTTTAAAATTTTAAATACATACAGCACACTCTAAATTTCGACAACCACCACTACTAATGTATTACTTAACTACGCACGCTATCCGCATGCGGGGCTATTGGGTCCCGATAATACTTTTTACGTCTGAAAAAAATCGCTGTTGCCAAACGATACGCTCTAGGAAAAAAATTTTTTTTTCAAAAACTTTTGTTATTATTTGGCTATATTTTCTTCGCTGCATGTATGAAAATATTTTCAAAAATAAAAAGTTTATCGATTGGTGAAAATTTCAATACCAAAAATATTTATTTTTAGTTTATATGATTTTTAGAGGAATGAAAGTGCGAATTGTGCCCAAACTGTTTATAAGGTTAAAAGCGCTACAGTGTGGGCTTTAATTTGACACAAAAAAATTTCGGTATCTTTGATAGTTTTAAAGTTATGGCGGTGGAAACAAAAAAATCAATTTTTTATAAGTTAAAAAAATCACTTTTTATTAATTTAAAAGTTCGAGACCACAAAAAAATGTCGTAAAATACGATTTCATGTGCCCGGTGACATACTCAAAGAAACCTAACAGGTTTGATCTGGTTCTACGCCAAAAAAAAACGACACGATAGACTTACGGAATCGCTCCGCCAT
>JAHBCN010009056.1:36342-53304 GCA_019359885.1 Listronotus oregonensis | reverse complement strand
ATTATTGCTATCATAACATATTCCGTTTCTAAGGTATTATAGATCAATAATAGATAGGTAAAACATAAAAAATTTTAAGTTCCGATGATACATTTTTATTTCACCGACTTTTTTACAAAACTTACATAAAACGTATTTCTCAAACCGATTAATTCTAAAATTATTGTAAAACACAACGATTTTACAATATTTTAGATAATTAATTTATGGTTAAATAAGTTAGTGTACTTGATATGAATTCGATGACATTTTTGACTACAACAAACTGACAGATAAGTACCGGAACACAAAGCCGTTTAACGCGCGTCGTGTTGTCGCTCGTTAAGCTATATTTTTTTTGTAAGAACATATATTTCTACCATTTTTGAACTACCATCGACTTATCTTTTATTATTTTCTGTAACTAAAGTCCGTTGTTTATATTTTATTTAACCTAATGCATGCATGTGAATTTCGTTGATACTACAACATACTGCTCTCGATACTGCTTCAACTTTTTTGTAACAAAACGTATTTCTCCAACTTTAGTAAAACGAATTTGTAGAAAACTGAAAGACTGAATTACTATCGACTTATTTCTTATTATTTCGTTTAACTAAAGTGAGATAATTATATTTTTATTTAACATAATAATATGCAAGTAAATTTCAATGATACTAGATACTGCGTCGAATAACTTGTAGGAAAATATATTTCTACCAACTTTAGTAAAATGAATTTATAGAAATTTGAAAGGGTGAACTATCATTGACTTATCTTTTATAATTTTGTGTAACTAAACTTTGTTACTTATATTTTATTTAACCTAATGCATGCATGTGAATTTCGTTGATATTACATACCTACTGCTTCAACTTTTTTGTAACAAAATGTATTTCTACCAACTTAAGTAAAACAAATTTGTAGAAAACCGAAAGACTGAGTTACTATCGACTTATGTTTTATTATTTCGTGTAACTAAAGTGAGATAATTGTATTTTTATTTAACATAATAATATGAATGTAAATTTCATTGATACTAGATACTGCGTCCAATAACTTGTAAGAAAATATATTTCTACCATCTTTAGTAAAATAAATTTATAGAAATTTGAAAGAGTAAACTACCATCAACTAATCTTTTATTATTTTGTGCAACTAAAATCCGTTACTTATATTTTATTTAACTTAATAATGTAATATGCATGTGAATATCATTGATACCTACTATATACTACTACTACTTATTTTTTTAACACTTTGGTGTGAAATTTTCTTACCGAATACCATTCGTGTCTAAATTATTATCCGGAAATTTTTTCTCACTCACGAATATTTTAAGAAAATTTTCAAAATATTCGTGACTTCGAAAAAATTTCCGGAAATAATTTAGACACTTGTGGTATTATAAGTGAAAATATCCGAGAAAAACCTAAATTTTCGGCGGAAAAACGACTATGAAAAATTGTATAGATAACCAGCTGATTTTTTAGTATCGTTTGTTTGAAAATAGTAAAGACAGCTTCTCATACTGCCTGACGATGAAAATGGGCCGATTTTCCAGTCTGACCCGTCAAAGTTGACGGTTCTATGAAATAAAAAAAAATTATACATAATAATTTTTTTCAGGGATTTTTGGTTTTTAAAATTAAATGAAAAGTACAATGCACAAATTCTCTGACATTGAAAATGGGGCATTTTCATTCGTAGAACATGTTATAGTTATTTTTAGTAATAACCAGCTGAATTTTCTACCACAGCTTAACAAATGTGAATAAAATTCAATTATTAAATTGTCTGACAAAAGTATCTTTTCATTTTTCAGTCTGGCGCGAGATATAAAATTGTTCGAACCTTGAAATTTATCCTTATAATTCCACAATTATGTGTTTTAATCATTAAAAAATAAATTTTGTAATGTCGGAAATCAATGATAAATCATTCATATATAATTTATAATGTATCAAAATATCAAGTTCAGGAAATTTAAATCCAAAAAGTATTTGCGAATGGTCACTGGCATATTCTGATTGGTGAGATATTTTATTTTCTAGAGGGGATAGCAGATTTATTTTTAAATATATTTAATTTTTACCTCGCAGTGTGGTAACATATGGGTAATTATTTCTAGTAAATATATTTTGTAAAATATTTTATTGAATTAGTGTTTTGGTTAGTAATTCGAAAACATATGGCATTTTGGCGACCTTTCGATACTAGTGACAGCGAAACTAAGGATTATTATGCTAACTTAGAGTCGATTGAAGCGGAAATTTTAAACAAAGACTTACACGTTTAAACTCAACGAGTTATTTTAAATATTTATTTTTGTCTTAAAAGTGAAAGTAGTAATTCTTTACAAAACAAAATTGTTAATAGAATTTGTAAACTAACCAAAGGTAGTTGTGCATCTATGTATAGGATTATTAGTGCCGGAGATGTAGTGGACCATTCTATTAAACGGAAAAGAGTTGGACAAAAACTTAATAAACTTGTGTATGGATTTTATTATCAGCATAAAGTACCAACCTTAAAAATGATTGGGGATAAGTTGCGAGAATAGCCCTTTTGATAACTATAAAGCGTTAGATACGTTGAGAAATGCTTTACTAGACTGCGGTTTTAGTTATAAAGAATTGGACAAACGAATGGTTATTATGAAATCAGCACATATACATAGTTGACCACCGACAAGAGAACTTGCGCAAAATAAAAAAATACCGGGATGTGTCTAGAAACATAATTTATCTTGACGAGACATAGTTTGATACCCACGATGTCGTTCAATATGGGTGGGTAGATAACAGCAAAAAGTGTAAGTTAAGTGCTCCACATTCTAGGGGGCAAAGAATTATAATTCTTTATGCTGGAAGTAAAGATGGTTTTATTTCTATTGCGTTGTTGATTGCCAAAAACATCAAGCAATCATCTGCTCATTATCACGAGGATATGACAGATGAATTATTTGAGAAATGGGCAGACCAGCAGCTTACCAAATATTCCACCCAACCCAGTAATCGTTATGGACAATGCATCATACCATTCTCGTCAGAAAACACACTGAAGCCTGAAGATTGTGGTTGGACTGTGATAGATAACGAGTACCACCATTATTGGTTTGACGGGCCACAAAGTCCTTCTTTTGACCCAATCAGCATAAATACTGCAGGTACGGTACGACTTATGTTTATTACTTACTATATTAGTAATCGTTGAAATAAAAATTACCATTTTTGCCTAATAAGGTATTTTAAATTTTAGATTGAAAACATAATTTTTTTTATGTGATAATTTTCACAATTTTTTACATTTTATTTCGATTCTACTTCATTCCATAAAAAAAAATAGAGACATATTTAATATTCAACTTTAAAAACCGTTGCTAATTAATTGGCAAAAAGCTTCTTAGTCAAAAAGTACAGCTACATTTATAAAGCAACTTAAAATTTTGTAACTATCAAAACAAAAATTTTTAACCTACAAATTTTATATTTTAAAATACATAAATTTAAAGTTTTAATGCAGAGTCATAAAATTGTTAAATTTAAAGAAAAATTAAAAACTAATAAAAGTAATTTTCTTTTTTTTTTTGGGGCAATTTTTAGAAAAAATTGTAGGAAAATTCAAAAATTGGAGCTTATTAGGAGTATCAGTCTTTTCAAAGAACCGTTGATCAAATTTTAGTTTCTTTAAAGCTTAATTATGTTTGAAAAAAATCAAGTCTTATTGGCCAAGAAACAATTTTATTAATTAAGCGATATTATATTATTTTCAGATTCTGATGAAAATTTAGACTCGGCGAGTGAAGTTGAAATTAAGAGTGATGAAGATTTTAGCGACATGGAAAGTGAAAATGAAAATGATAAATAATTCGGAATTTTTTATTTTTGATATTTAATATTTTTATAAATAAAATTTGAATTAATTTATTTAAATCTATAATAATTATTCATAAATTCCTTTATTACTGACCTTTATATTTATTACATTGTAAAAAAGTAGAATAATTAATAGTTTATTGAATAATTAGGACAAAACTTGGATATAGAACTCTTCGTAGGAAAATTACATTTCTTCGTCAGACTTCCGTTACGATCCAATATATTTGTCAGAGACGTTTATTACTTAATAAGAAATACCTTTTCACATAAAATATTTCAATGTCTAACAGTTATGTATAATTTTTTTTTATTTCGTAGAACGGTCAACTTTGAAGGGGTCAGACTGGAAAATCGGCCCATTTTCATCGTCAAGCAGTATGAAAAGCTGACTTTACTATTTTCAAACAAACGATACTGAAAAACGAAATCAGCTGGTTATGTATAAAATTTCTCATAGTCGTTTTTCCGCCATGATTTGAGGGTCAGACATTTTGATTGGCCCATACTTCATGTCAAAGAAATTTATTTTCGCGTGTTACGTAAAATTATTAAACTATAAAAAAAAAACAGTATCTATAAAATTTAATAAACATGTCGTAAAAACGTCATGTTTTGGAAAAGTTAGAGGGAAAACGCCCCAAAACCAAAAAAAGTCGCAGAGGAAAACGGTGTCAGACTCGGTCTGAATAAGCGATACAAGAAGTTTGAAGATGTTATCTATCAAGAAAATTTTTGCCGACTGGCACCCTAACTAAAAATGGTTTTTATTTTTTTCTGCCTTTATTTTAAAACGAATTTTAAAATAAATTACAGATTTGCATTGCCAATCATTCGGCGCTATTTAAAATTTGACATCCAACGTTTTGCCACTCGGCCATCATGAACTTATTTTTGTCTTATGGACGTCACAACAGTTTCCCGTAAGAAAATAGTGCTCCTTATATTGATTTTAACAGATATTTTAAAAACTGGTTTATAAATAAAATTAGAGGTAGGTATTAACAGGAAGAACTTACAGCACTAAAAGCGTAACAAGCACCACAATCTCCCTGATCTTTAACTTCAGTTACAGCACCAAGTTGTCTCCAGTCAACCTGTTTCGGCAAGTCACTCACATCAGGAAAAGAATCACTTAAACCACTTGATATATGCTTATATGATATTATTTGGTTATCGTCATCAATGCTTGAATTATATGGCCTACAAATATTAAATTACAATAATGTACAGGGTGTCCGGAAATACCTTTCGAATAATGCCAGGGATAATTCTACATGTTACATTATAAAAAAAAGTTCATATCAGTTTCGCAAATGCATCATATGGTGGCTATGGCGATTCAAAGATAACAACGGGATATAGGTTTTATTTTATATCTCTGAAACCGTTTTAAATAGCCATCTGAGTTTTGCATATGAATTGCTTCAAATAGTAGGTACGTTTCAGTGTTTTTACTTACTTATTATTTTAATCAGGGGCGTACCGATAAAGAAGGCCTTAATTTAATTTGTTTACATTTACACGTTATACACACAAAAAAAAATTTTAAAATAAGAACATAGATGATTTTAAAAAATATATTTTGTTTAGAAACCCTGTGCTCTTATATTAAAAACATGTTTTTGTTCTAAATATTTTAGAAGTCTTAAAACAAAACATACATTTTCTTAGTCGATTTATTTATTTTAATACCATTTATTTTAAAGTAACAACACCATTTCTCATTGCGAAAAAATGAGTAACATGAAGTAAAATGATATAATGTCAAAATTTAAATACAAGGCTATCTTGCATTAAAGCAAAGATAATACTACTACGGATAAGATGAACCATTCAATGCTATATTTTTGATAACCCTAATGGACTTTGGCTAACGCGAGCCGATGTCCATCGAGAGATTTTCGCGCTATCCTTGAACGAAAGTTAAACAGTGTTGCCGGCAGGCCTTTACTATTGGCGCGATGAAACGCGACTAGAAAAAACACAATCCGTTTAGCCGCCCGCTTTCGCTACTTCGTGTTCCGAATAAGGTACAAGCTTAGACAAGAAAAGCCTTGTCTAAGGGTACAAGCGACAGACATTGGCAATGTCGCACGGTTTGTTTCGCTGGGGAAGGGGTTCCCTACTTAATTTTATTCGCATTTACGGAAGCATTGATATCTTCGAACTGATTCAAAACGCCCCATTTAAATGAACCATCTATTCGTAGTAGTATTATCTTTGATTAAAGTAATAAGATATAAAAATAATAAATCCAATATTTAAAATTAAAAGTATATAAACTCTGGTTTTAAAATAAGAGTTTCACTATTTTAGCAACGGATTCTTTCAGATAAAACCGTTTTTATCTCATTTGAAAATTTCAAGATCTCGTTTCGAAAAATTCTTGATTTTAATAATATACCATGTCAATAACAGAAATTTAACAACATGTATGTGTCGCCTTTCGCGTCTAGTGGTTAGTTGTGGTTAGTTTATTACCGATACGACCTTGTGTGTAAAAATTTTTCTAATCTGTTTCGGGAGTTTGCCGTTGGTAAGTATTTTTTATTATTAAAATATTATTTATACCTTTTTGCTTTGAGACTATACCTTAATAATGTGGTAAAATGAAACTAAAACAACTTCTAACTTCCCCAAAATTCATATAAATCTACCAAGACGTTTAAAAAATTTTTGTACTGTCAGCCATTCTGAATAGATAGGCATGATAGGCATGAACCGCAACGATGCCGACCTCATTGGATAAATTAGATTAGAATCAAGGTAAAAAGTAATTCAATAAGTTTTCAAGAGATATTTGACGGAGATTGTCTTTTTTACATTTTTAGAATATTTTTTACAGCGTATCTGTAAAAGGTCATTACAAAACGCTAGCACATATTTCTAAGGCACAAATATAAGGATCCAATCCAATTTACTTCAGTGCAAAAGTTGGGCGCCACAAGTAAATTAAATTTCTAGTTAAAAATTCGTATTTCTTTTATTCAAAAAAGGTGTACCTACTAGTTGTTGCCTCGAGCAGCTGTTTTTGAGATAATCAAATACAAATGTTTTATTGCCTATCAAGAATCGTCAAATTTTAGCACAATAATTCATTTAAATTAAAAAAACATAAGTTTGATTTATAGCTAAAAACTGACAGCTTACATGTACTAACCACAGCAAAAGATTATACGTAAAAAATCGTATAAGAGCCAGTTTTTAGCTTTGAAATATGTTAAAGACTAACGGAGTTACGAAGAGAATCCCAAAATGCAATATTTAAATTTCGCCCTGTATCTCAGAAATGAGGCGAGCTATGAAAATTTCGTTTGCGGCAATAAAAGTTTGACTAAAAAAATAGAACAGTAAGCTGCAAACCCCTTCTTTCCATATTTTATAATAAGGGAGCTAGTATATGAAAACACACGAAAACTGGACACCCCGTACATCAAAAATGTGATCAGATCTTAATTCAGCATCCTTAAAAATCACCTAGGACCAAATTTTATGCGAATAAATCAATTATTTCAATAAATATTTACAAAAACAAATTTCCAAATAACTTTGACACCCTGTATCTCAGAAAATATCAACTTTTGCACTGATGAAAATTGCGTTAGATTCTCATATTTTTGCCTTAGCAATGTGCTAGCGTTTCGTAAAGACCTTTTTTCTACTCCTATATTAGTAAGAACCTAATTACACACCGTCTACTTTATCAGTAAATCTCTAATTACAAACACTATACTGTAAGAAGCCAAACTGTGCTAAGGGCAGTTACGTAAATATATATATATATATATATATATATATATATATATATATATATATATATATATATATATATATATATATATATATATTATATTTATATATAATTATATATATATATATATATATATATTATATATATATATAAAAAATAAATAAAATATAAAATATATAAAAATAAATAAATATAATATAACATATATATATAAATTACGAACGTTAATGCATGCCCCCAAAATCTTGAAAAACTTTAATAGATTTTAGTAAAGCTGGCTATGAAACAAATAACATCGCCTTGACAACGCAAATGTTTGTATTATTATTTGTATTGTTACTTAAAGTTTACATAATCTTCTGCTTTTATTTATAAAAAAACTAAACATAAAGTCGTAGAAAAAGTATAGTACACAACTCAAGTGGTAAGCCCATTACACACTCTTTCGAATTACGGTACTCGCTCACGCTCGTACCGTAATTTTCGAAATCGTGTGTAATGGGCTTCTTACCACTCTCGGTATGTAATATACTATTACAGACAGCCTTGTAGATAATTCGCGGCAGAACGATGAAAGCCTTTATGAAATAAATTGTTTAGGAAATTATAGTTGGCCAGGCAATTTTTTTTTGTTTTTCAAAAGCCTACATCTCTGGCCGTTTTTAAAACACAAAACAAATTTTGAAAGTGATAAGATTAATAATTAGTTGTCGGTACATAAAGTCTGTTTTACTTTAGTTTTTAGGTAATCATGAAAGAACTCATTTTAAAAGGAAAACCACCAGTTGAGTTCAAGTTAAACCGAGTTTAAGCCAACCTTCTACAACCGGCCCCATTTACACTTCACCATAAAAGACTGTTTGCCGCCTATTGAGATATTTTACATTTAAAACTAAAAAATGTTTCTGTGTTAAGTTTCCAAAGATTCGGAATAACTTTTCTGTTTGTATTATTTAGAAATTTATTTATTTATTTTTTGACTTCTAAATAAAACTATTCTAACTTTTAGCGAGTTTTTACTACATAGGTACCTACTATGTTTTCAGTGTGGTTACAGAATTCAAAAATTAACTATGGATTGTGGACCGAATTTTTGTTTTTTGCATATTTTGTTTCATGAGTCTGGCTGTTTAAATATACAGGTTGTTTTGAAAGAAAAAGCAAATATTTTAATGATGATTCTTAGACGTGAAAACTAGAAAAAAGTTCATATAAATGTTGGTACGGAAATGCATTTTTATCCAGTGTTTAAAAGTTTAAATAAAATAGTCTTTCTTTCATATTACAAAATTTTCCAATTTTACATAAACCTGTTAGGTATAACGAAAAATTGGCAAGAGGTTTGAAGGGTTTGAATAAAAAGATCAATTTTTCTTGTATCTCGAAGCATTTGCGGACTTACATTTATATGTTATTTTTCATATTTTAAGCTCGATTTTGATATCTAAAATAACCCCTTAAAATATTTACTTTTCCCTCCTAAACACAATGTATATTTAAACATTCAGACTCATAAAACAAAATTTTGGAGGTGTGAAAATGAGAAAATATTTTTTCAAATAAATTGTAATAGTACCAAAATAGAAAGAAATGGGGATTTTAATTTAAGATTCTAAATTACTTAAAGTAAATAAATAATGTATTAAAACACGCCCTTGCAATATGTTACACTGAAGATAAATTTCTTCAGTTTATAATGCAAAGTGCTTAAATTGAAAAACTTAAAGCCTTGTATTATGTAGTTATTTTATTAATTAAAAATATTAAAGTTTTTAAATGAAAATTAATATATATTAAAACAAGAACCAAGTCTCTCATATTGAGTGCATCAGTATTTTATAGTAATGTTATAAAAGATTCTGATTAAAAGATTATTTTTTTAAAATATGTAACTTGTTGTTTCATTTAAAATCTTAAATATCTTTAAAGCAAAAGCAATTTTTATCGGAATATGTCCATGGAAATGAAGAATTTTCTTTTAAGAAAATATTTTTTTGCCGCATATGAAAGTCAGCGTGCTCTCAAAATAAGGTTAACGCGTTTACAAAGAGATATTCTTTTTTTGAGTGTATTATTATAGTTTTCTTTAGAAATTCTGATTCCGCGGTTTATATAACATACAACAGGTATCCTTTTAGAAAACCTGGCAGGCTAACCGTTTTCGAGAAAACACTCTCCAAAGAAAATAGTGCATGCATGGTTGCCCAATTATAACAAAAATGGATGCATCAAAGTAGTATCTAGTTACGGTAAACGAATTTAACATAAGGTTTAAAAATTAAGTTTATTTAATTATTATTGTGGTAATAACAGTATAAAAAAATGTTCTCGCCTTTGAAAAAATGCCGAAATACTCATTTGCTTGGGCGACCATGCATGCACTATTTTCTTTGTAAAGTATTTTCTCGAAAATGGCTAGCCTAAAGAATACCTTTTATTACGTCATTTATAACGCGGAATCAGAATTTCGAAAAAAAACTGCAAAAATATGACGTTTAATAAAAATGTGAACAAATTGAATCGAGGTCTTTCCTGTCGGTATGTCCCTGATTAAAATAATAATTTAGAAAAAACACTCAAAAGTACCTACTATTTAAAGCAATTCATATGCCGAAACTATCTAGACTATCTAAAACGTTTCCAGAGATACAAAATAAATCAATATCCTGGTGCCATCTTTAAATCGCCTTAGCAACCTTTTCTTCATAATTCAGCTTGTAGAATTACCCCTAGAATTATTCAAACGGTATTTCCCTGTATAATAATAAAATAATGGTTTTTGGACTGCTTTAGCTTCTACTTGGGAAGGTGTTTTTAGTTTCGTACACTCGCGTTTCGTACACTTCAGAAATTTACCTGAAATATTCTCGTTTAGTACACTGAACTATTTAATCAATTTTATGCTTCTCGTTTCGTAAAGCGACCATTGTGACGACCAAAATAACCAACCAAATAAATACCATATTAAAAATTATTAAAATTCTGTTAATAACTTCTACGTAGGGATAATCTAGACAAATTCAAAAGCCCTTAGTTCTCTTCGCTCATAATTAGTTCAGGTAAGTTAAAGCGGTTTTTTATTTTCCTCAATTATATTTCATAATTTTTCACGTGATAAATTAGTTATAGCACAGGAGATGACGCTTTTTGGCTAGGAATTTTTTTGTCCTGCATGGATTTACTGGAAATTTTCACAGAGGGTAGAAAATAGCCCAAGGATCAAAGTTTATATCATGCCGAGGTGTGCTTTTATCCTGGGGGTTGTTGCCACCCCATCTTGGGGGTGGAAATTTTTTATTACATTTTAACTACAGATATCGATAAGAAAAGTAATTTTAAGTTAAAAATGTTCCATACATTTTTTTCGTAAAACTAATATTTTTCGAGTTATTCGCGATTTAAAGTAAAAGTTTTTCGACGAAAAAATCGACGTTTTTAATGGGGTTTTTACGAATAACTCTAAAAATATGCATTTTATCAAAAAAACTGTAAAAAGCGAAATTGTAGCTTATAAAAAAAATTAAAAAAATGTTATTTTATAATTTCTCTACAACCAATACAGACTGAGCTACGGCTTGTTAATGGTTAGCTTTTGTTCGTCAAATGTTAAATTTGAAAGATTCAAAGTCAAATAGCGGGAAAAGTTTGCATTTTTCAAGGAAAACATATAAGGTCTTTTTTAAAGTATATAATAAGATTTTTTTTAGAATAAAAAAAAAGAGATTTAGCATGAAAATTGAGCGAGTTATGATAAAAATAAGGTCGGTCCCCACTTTTTTCTACGAAAAGATCATTAAAAACAAGCCCTTAATTACCTTCTTAATTAAAATAGATCTGTACCCTTCTGCGATTCTTTTTAAATATGTATTTTTGATACATTCTAGAAGTTTAACCAAATTAAAATGCTTAATTTTAGAAAAATTGGAGCTTAACTCCAACAATACTGGAGATACGAAAAAAATGCTATAGGGTACCAAATTATAGCTTTTTTTAATAACAAAGACTTTTCATTACATAGATTTTTCTGTACAATAAATATTTGGCCAGATATGGCCGTTTACAGCCTCTATTTACGAGCGAGCACTACCTTATTCTAGCCCTTTAAAATCATCCCATTTTAAAACTAAGGGATTAAAAGGAATTTAATGTACACAGCCTTGTAGCTTTTAAAAAACCCTACAAAATTATTTTTGAACAAACTTTCTATTATTAAAACTAAAGAAGCTATGTTTAAAAAACCAATCAACTTTTTTTTCGAAAAAGTTGAATAGCCCACTTCGGAGCATAATATTCTATAAAACCGGTATATTTTATACTTTTACCAGTATAATTTTTGTATGCAGTTCTACTTTATTTCCTATTTATATCTATTATACTGGTTTATAAGAATTGCAATGTTGTAAGGGGTGGTTTTTAAGGATTGAAAATTTACTAAAGAATGAAATTGGTAATATTTCAGGCAGTAAATATCTGTCAAGCTATTCATTTTTTGGGGATAAATATATATTTTTTTAATTAAGCTATAATAGGGGTTGATTGATAAGGGTCGAAAAGTTGCGGAAAGAAATTAGTACGTATTTTAAGCAACAGCATTCTAAAATTAAATCACTATGGTAAATTAATCAATTTTTTAGAGTAAATATTTTTTTAAATTTAAGCTCTAACAAGGGTTGATTTTTAAAGTTTGAAATATTTTAAAATTGTATTCTAAAGCATAAAACAATTATTAATCAACTAATCCAAACCAAAGTTTACCCATCTTAAGGTTTAAAATGTTATTCCATAAATTTTGACAATTAGGGGTAGTTTTTACCCTTAAAAAACAAACAGCGCACATCACCATGAAATAGAATTTAAAGTAGAGGGTTAGAAGTGCCTAATTCCAAATTTTTATAGAAATCGATGCAGGACACAAAAATTGCGAGGTTTTGCAATTTTCCAGCTTTATTTCCGGGACAATAATAATTATTTATCACCAAATCGTTTAAATTTGTCCAATTTTTTTTGTAAATCTCATAAGGGGTGGTTATTTAAAGGTTGAGTTATGGTAGTTAAATACTTATTATACCGGTAACTATTAAAATATTTTTTTCCACAATAAAAGCGTTATTAAATAATTTTAAAATGAAAAAACATTTTTTTTTGGAATTTCGTTATTAAGGGTGATGTTTAGGGTTGAAACGTTAAAATATAATGTTAGATATAACTCACAATATAATAATAGATTCATTCTACATATTTAGCTATGATTTTAATTTACATAAGGCCTATTTCTATGGTTTTTTAATTTTTTAAAAATAAAAAGCACACCCTAAGCATATATAAACTTTGATCTTAAGGGTAAAAGCAACTTAATTCCAAATTTTCATAAAAATTGAAATTGTACAAAAAAATCCGGCGGTCAAACAGCTTTTTTCTCCCCATCCACTGTACTATTAAAGTAGGAACAGTAAACTTTTCCTTTTAGGCCGCAATTCTGCCAAGACTTAATTAAACGTAGGGATAATTCAGACAAATTTAAAAGCTCTCAGTTCCTGTCGGTCATGGTTACTTCTGGTTAGTTAAAGCGACTTTTTATTTACTCCAATTATATTTTAAACACGATAAATCACTAAGAGTACGAACAGTAAACTTTTCCGTTTAGGTGGATAGCTAAAACGTATAGCATTAGATTATGTGAGCAATAACTATTTTAATATTTAGTTATAAAATTAATTTTAATTGATTTTATCATATTTTATGAACCATCAGATACAGGAGAACATACCTTTGGTTTTTGGTGTACGGAACGAGATGTTAAAAACTGATTAATTTTGTGTACGAAATAAGAGTATTTGGGGAAAATTTTAAAGGTGTACAAAACAAGGAATGATTTATGCCAGGGTTCGACGGAGCGAAGGTAATACCTAAGCACCTATACCCAGATTAATGTTAGACTATTTTAGGCTGGCCTCTTAGATCTTCTTATTTATACCTATAAATATGTATGATATTACCGTTGCAAAAATCGTAAACTGAAAGTAGTAGCTTGAAAAGGTATTTTTTTGTACAGTTTCAATTTTTATGAAAATTTGGAATTAAGTTCTTTTCACCCTTTAGATCAAAGCTTATATATGCTTAGGGTGTGCTTTTTATTTTTAGGGGGTAAAAACCACCCCTTATGCTAAAAAATTTAAAACCATAGAAATATACCTTATGTAAATTAAAATCATAGCTAAATATGTAGAATGAATCTATTTTTATGTTGTGAGTTATATTTAACATTACATTTGTTACGTTTCAACCCTTAAAAATCACCCTTAATAACCAAAATTACAACAAAAAATGTTTTTTTAATTTTAAAATTATTTAATAACGCTTTTTTTTGTAAAAAAATATACAGTTTACAGTATAATAAATATTTACCTACCATAACTCAACCTTTAAATAACCTCCCCTTAGGAGATTTACAAAAAAAAAATTTTGACAAATTAAAACAATTTGATAATACACAATTATAGTCCCAAAAATGAAGCTAAAAATGGCAAAACCTCGCAATTTTTTTGTCCTGCATCGATTTGCATAAAAATTTAGAACTGGGCGCTTCCAATCCTCTACTTTAAATTCTATTTCATGGTGATGTGCGCTGTTTGTTTTTTAAGGGTAAAAACTACCCTTAATTGTCAAAACTTATAGAATAACATTTTAAACCTTAAGATGGGTAAAAATTGGTTTGGCTTAGTTGATCAATGATTGTTTTATGCTTTGAAATACAATTTTAAATTATTTTAACCCTTAAAAATCAATCTTTGTTAGAGCTTCAAGTATAGTGATTTAATTTTAGAATGCTGTTGCTTAAAATATGTACTAATTTAATTTCGCAACTTTTCGACTCTTATAAATTGACCCTTATTAAAGCTTAATTTATTCCCAAAAAATTAATAGCTTAACAGATTTAATAATTAAAAATATTACTGCCTGAAATATTACCAATTTCATTCTTTTGCAAGCTATAATTTGGTACCCTAGCATTTTTTTCGTATCTCCAGTATTGTTGGAGTTATTTTGAAGAAAATGTCTATTTTTAAGAAGTTGCGGTAAATCATTTTTCATTTTAAGCTCCAATTATTCTAAAATTAAGCATTTTAATTTGGTTAAACTTCTAGGATGTATTAATAATACATATATAAAAAGAATAGCAGAAGGGTACAGATCTATTTTAAATAATAGGGGAATTAGGGGTTATTTTTAATGATCTTTTCGTAGAAAAAAAGTAGGGACCAACCCTTTTTTATCATAACTTACTCAATTTTCATGCTAAAAACTCTTTTTTTTGATTTTAAAAGAATGATCTTATTATATACTTTTAAAAAGATCCCATATGTTTTCCTTGAAAAATGCAAACCTTTCCCGCTATTTGACTTTGAAGCTTTCAAATTTAGCATTTGGCGAACAAAAGCTAACCATTAACAAGCCGTAGGCGTAGCTCGGTCTGTATTGGTTGTAGAGAAATTATAAAATAACATTTTGTCTAGTTTTTTTGTAAGCTACAATTTTGCTTTCCACAGTTTTTTTGATAAAAATGCATATTTTTGGAGTTATTCGTAAAAAACCCATTAAAAACTTCGATTTTTTCGTCGAAAAACTTTTACTTTCAATCGCGAATAATTCGAAAAATATAAGTTTTACGAAAAAAATGTAAAGAACATTTTTTACTTAAATTTACTTTCTTTATCGATATCTGAAGTTAAAATGTAATAAAAAATTTCCACCCCCAAGCCGGGGTAACAACCACCCCCAGGACAAAAGCACATCTCGGCATGATATAAACTTTGATCCTTGGGCTATTCCCTACCTTCTGTGAAAATTTCAGGTAAATCCATGCAGGACAAAAAAATTCCTAGCCAAAAGGCCTTATTTCCTGTACTATAAATAAAAGGTCGTATGCAAATCAAATACTAGCCAATCTATGGCCATTTATTATTAAATTTCAATTAGGAATTTTGTTGCCTTACTTTTGATAAATAACTATATTATTTATAAAATGGTTTACTAATGATGGTTAAGAATTGTGTAGAAATAAGAAAGCTTTCTTTATTTGGCGTTAAAAGTTCTTAAATACCCCAAACAAAAAAATTGGGGCTACATACACTGAAAAAATATACCTTATTGGGAAATTAGCTACGTGCAAGGTTAGAAAATAGACATCGTTACCAAATTTATCCAGCCTACCCTAAACGGTTTTAAAAATATTACATAAAACGTGATTTTGAGGACCATATTTCGGGGGCCCTAGCTACCTTACAGAGCTGAGACGGATCCTTCAAAGATGGAATCGATTTACGGATCTGGATCTTCGTAAAGAAATCGAATCACCAATATGAATCAGCAATTGTTTTAAGGAAAAAAAGGATTAAATCAGGGAATCGATTTCTATTTATCGGATCACGAATTTAAATCATCTTTAGTTTTTATACTTACAAATGGTCACTACAATATAAATGATACTACATAATCCAGATGATAAATCAAGCTTCAAAGATTTTAGCACGGGGCCCGAACCGCGAAATATAATTTTAGTCTTGTTTCAAAGTGCTGTAAAGTCTATACGAAGTCAATCCGAACAGCATAAAAACTGAAACTCCGGTTAAAGGCGGCATTTTCTTTATAAGGCATGGGCGTAAAGCATTTAACATAAAATAATGAAAATTTATTCTCATTATTTATAGTTACGCGGACTCTTTTTTTTAATTAGTAGGTATTATATAATATAAGAAATATATAACAAAACACTCACCCGTTTATGATTTTATTTTATAGTTGATGAAAAGTCAAAATTCACTATCCGAATTTTCAGAGCTTAAATCAGAATTTGGGTTTATAATAATGGGGTCAATGGCCGGTAAAATACAATATTCATTTTCTTTCACTATGACATGCTGAACACATTTCTTCCATATACCACTGTCTTTTACTTTATTAACAACTGCCCTTATATTTTCTAGTACGAAAGCACTGTCAGTTGGGGATTGATTATATTTCCTTAGTTTGTTCTTGACTGCAGCCTAAATCATCTCGATGGGATTAAATAGGCAATAATAAGGGGAAAGACGTAAAATAGTATGACCATGTGCTTCGCATAATTTGTCGATAAATTAAAGTTCTTTTTTTATAGCTTCCAATAACACCTTTTTTGTAGACTTTTGCGGAATTTCCATGTTTTTACTTTCCACAAATTTAAGAATATCATCCTTCTTTGTGTTGCTGTTGGGAACTTTGTTGTCTAAACGTGAATGATAAGACGCATTGTCCATAACAATAACAGAATTTGGAGACAGATTCTGCAGCAACTGTTCAATAAACCACTTTTCG
>JAHBCN010009056.1:0-36325 GCA_019359885.1 Listronotus oregonensis | reverse complement strand
TAAATATTCTTGCGCCATGCTACGATCGAGACGATTCCATTATAACCATCCTTTGGTTTAATTTTTTTACTTGAAGCCGCAATCTAGCAAAATATTACGCAAGGTGTCCAAAGATTTATATTCAAAATCTGGATAATCCCGAAACTTATCCTGAATCATTTCTAATGTTGGGACTTTGTTTTCTTCGTAAAATTGATAAACTATGCGGCGTATAACTTCTTTATCGCTATTATCAACTTTTTTAAGCTTCTGGTTAGCTCTTTTTCGCTTTACGGAATGGTTGATGGTATCTCCTTCTCTAGTAACGGTGTAAATTGTAGTAGGAGCAAGTTTAGTGAGCTCACAAATCCTTTTTAAAATTTCGTTTTGTGATGTGTAAATATTTAAAATAAGTTTCTGTGCTTGAATATGTAAGTCCTTATTTAAAAATTCCGACGGCTCCGTCATGAAATCGGCTTCTACATTGTCCGTTTCATTATCAGAAACATCAAAAGGTTTCAACCCAAAATATTTAAATAACAACAGTAAAACAACAAATATTAACAACGATAACAGTAACAACAGAAATAACCACGCTAACAATAACAAAACAATTTAAAAAAATACGACACTCTTAGACACTCGCTAAAATTCAAAAGAACAAAGAATAACCCAATTTCAATTCCTTATATTTTGATCGACAAGTCATTACAAGCACAGCACTGATAAATTTAGCCAACAATGCAAATGCAGGTGCCCACAGTGTCCATGAAACATTATTTGACTGACTAGAAGCGGCTGTGCATGCGAGAAAATATTCATATGGGGTCTAACCATCATAAAGTTGGGTCCAGTTGGATCATTTTTATTGGGGATTTTTTGGTGAATTGAGCAGCTGTTCGGATTGACTTCGTATTTACTATAACTCTTAGCAAATTTAGTTTTTAGTAAATATTCTTCAAATTTGAATATGTTATTTCTGAGATCAACATGAAACCACCCATAAGTGGAACATTTTTTTTTTCAAAACGTGTATTTCAAAAATTGCGATGCTAGTTTTTTTAAGGGTTTTAAATGTGATCCTTGAAATAACCTCAAGCAACTTATAAATGGGACATCTTACAGAAAATTTCATAAGTACCGTTTAATATATCTATCTGCTTGTAGAATATTAAAATGTATTAAAATTTTAAATTTATTTTTGCAAGACACCTTAAATAGAAATATTTAAATTTTCCATTTAAGAATCCCTCAGGGTTATCTAAAGGTTAACATATTGAAAAATTATGATTATCGAGCAATCAAAACTTTTAAGATCAAATGAAAGTAAAATGTATGCCCGTTTTTGGATGGTTAAGAAAAAAATGTTTTATTTAAATGTTGATTCTCTGGACTTGTAAAAAAAAACATATTTTGGGTAAAAATCTCATGTTAGGTGTGTTTTCTTATTTAAAGATTTTAATTGGCAGATGTTTTAAAAATCTTCATCTTTATTTCCAAAAATTAATGTGATACCGATTAAGAATCTTGGGCAAAAATTAAGAAATTTATAATGGAAGATTCAAGATGGCAAATTTAAGCATTTATAGACCAATTTGCCTAAGATTTAGGATATAAGGGTCTCTGAGAGTTCTGGGTTAAATTTTGGCATTTATAAACCGATTTGTCTCAAATTAGAAATCTATTGTATCATGGTGAGTTCCCTCGCTGGGGCCCTGAGCACGGAGGCCTAAGCCCATTATGCTCTACACCAACCCTTAAGCATACACGGGTTTCCGTCACCCTGTACTGTCCCTTATGTATGCATTCCTTTACACTGATATGGTGCTGGCGTTTTGCTTACTAGAGAATTTCCTCGCTAGTGATGCGAGTCCTGTTAGTGGTAGGAATCTTATGTCATTTAGGTCCAGCCATGCCGTACCTAGACATTTCTCCGTGATGTGCCCTAGAGCTGGGCAATCTCTAAGTACATGTATGGCGTTCTCTCTTCCCACTCCACACCATCTACATGTACTTGTCTCGCTTTTTCCTATCTTGTTGAGATAGTGTCTGTTTCTACAATGGCCTGTCAGGTTTCTCATTTGCACCCTATTGAAGCCCTTTATGTTTATCGGTAGGTCCTTCCATAGTTCGTCCCCAATAATAGCCTTTGATTGTCTGGCTTTTGTCTTTTTCCAGTTCTCATCGAACCCTTTCTTTATCCATGTTTCTATCTCTGTCATATCCGTGTTGTAAGGAATTCCCACGGTATATTCAGGTCCATTGTCCTCAGCTCCCAAATTGGCGAGTTTGTCAGCCATTTCATTCCCCGGGATCCCTTTGTGTCCAGGGACCCATTGCAGGGTCACTCTGGCGGTTTTTGTTAGTTTATTAATTGCTTCCCGACATCTGTTCGTAAGTTCTGATCTGTGCACTGTATTTGTTAGCGCCCCGATCGCTGCCTTACTGTCAGTACATATAGTTATTTTCCCCTGTATCTTATACAGTGTGTCCCAAATTGGTGGGGAATGTATGGGGATCTTGGGAACCACGATAGATAGAAAATCGGTTAAATGGGGAAAGTTTTAGACAATTATTTTAGTAGGCTAATCCCGTTTACTACATGGTTTTATCTACTTAGGTTTTTGGAGAAATTTTTTGAAAAAACCTAGAAACAAATATTTTCTAAAAAAGTTGGCCTTGATTACGGCGAATGTCATCTAGCGTCATTGGCAGCAGAAGAAATGTTAATATAGCTGCGCAAACGTATTTCGACAATTTTCTTGAAAGGCAGCATCCTAAACTGACATACTTTCGAAAACTGGTTACAAATTTGCTTGTATTCGAAGTTTTAAAAAACCACAACTGAAGTACGTTGAAGAAAATCGACAACGAGATGCTGCAGTTAACCAACATTTTAAAGAAAATCCAATATCTTTAGCCATTCTCTATTAACAGAGAATTCCACATACTAAGTCAACCATTTATATGGTAGTTAGGACTATTTAAAAAAATATCGTTAATATGTTAAGAGAAACGGACAACATTTTAAATTTTAGGTCCTTATTTTTAGTAGGAATATTAGTTTAGCCACTTTTCATTGTTTTTGTTGTCACTTGTTTCAATTAACTTGTTACGTGTAGTTTTGTTGTAACACGGTATTAACGTTATAGCTATGTTCGCGAACCCATTTCCAAATGTCTGTTCAGCTTATCTATTTTGCCAATTACTAATATTTTATTGTTTACAAAAAAAAAATGACTTTCGTCGGAATCAAGGCCAACTGAGAAAATATTTGTTTTTTGAAATAAATAAGGTTATAAGCTCTTAAATTATAACATGTTATACATTGTTGAAATCAGAATAAAAAGCACTATTTGGCTGCAAAAAAATCCAATAGGGCGTCCATATAAAAAAAGTTGATGATGATTTTAAAAACCCGAAACGTAGAAAATAAAAACTGACTACTCGGTCATATTCTACAAAAAAAGTTGCTTTGAAGAAGTTTTTACAAATTTAAATAATTTTTACTTATAAAAAAAAATATGGCCGATTTTCGAAAATGCATGTTTAAGGTTTTTTTAATTTCTGAAAAACCTGAAAAGATAAAACCATGTAGTAAATGGGATTAGCTTACTTACATAATTGTCCAAAACTTTCCCCATTTAACCGATGTTATATCTATCGTGGTTTCCAAGATCCCCATACATTCCCCACCAATTTGGGACACACTGTATATAATTAGAAATATAAGATATCTATTTTATTTGGAATATGAATCTTTTTAAAAGGATTCGATTTCGGATTATTTTAAAATTATATTATGAATCCGAATCTCGGATCCTTAAAAAGGATTCGATTCCAAGATTATTTGATTCCTATTCAGCTCTGCTATCTTAGGGGGCAAAGTTTAAGGCATGTTTATATGAATTTTTTTTAAGTTCTGGAAATATTGCCCACTAATTTCAGGACACCCTTCATACTCTTTATGTATCCCATATGACAGTCTCTTATTATTCTTGATCCTATCGAAAGAAGAGCTATTGACCCTTATACTGACCTCCTTCTTTTAATGAACTTTTTTGCCAATGGACGAGCTGTGGAAGACATTTCGTTCTTATATAGATATTTTTCCGGCTCCTTATCCAAGGAATTAGCCAATATAATGACACCTCTAACTTCTTTTATAGAGCAACACGAAGTGCCATTTTTATGTATTTCTTAGCAGTCCATCTCGAGGGGCCCACTTTTATCCTGTCTTTGTCCCTAAACAAACTAGACTGTAAAACCCACTACTGTACACAGAGCACATAGGTTTTAAGACTCAAGAAATAAAAAAGTGTAATTAGATAAGGTTTTACAAAGTTGTCTTACCATTTAATGTGTAATATTTTTTTAAAATTTTTTACTTACGTATAAATCCTTCTAAACTCTTCATCGGTAAGATCCCCAAATTTATTCATCCCCATTTTGTACGTCGTGGCGCCCAATTCGTAGAGCTTGTTGTGCTGTAGAATTGTATGCATGTTGTTCATAAAAACCTGCATGCGATATTTTTCTTCGTCTGATGAATGATAGATTTTATTATGTTCTAACTAAAAAAAATCATGGATGATATTTCGCATAAAAAGTCCAAATGCACTTATTTCCTTATAGTCCAAGAAAATAGGTCGTGAAATACGAATTTGAGGTTAAAACTTGAATTTTTGATATAAGTTATTTTAAAGAATCTAAAAACGAACTGTAATTTTTTTTTAATTCACCCGGAAAGTTGTGAAAAAAAATTAAAAAATTGTTTTTTTTTTAATTTTGACAAAACGGTAAGTCCTAGAAAAAAAAGTTTTTTATAAAAGTTGTAGAACGTAAAATTCTACATAAAAATAGTGTAATAACTTTTTTTTCCAAAATTGAAATTAACTGAGAAACGGTAGCTAGAAGCTAGGGGATGATAAAAACCCTTTAAAAAAATCATAAATTTTTGGGAAAAATTTAAAAAAAACACATGTTTTTTTAATTATTTATATAATTAACAACTTTAATTCTAGAGAAAAAAATCTCTAAAATTAAATTTTAAATTTATTTAAATTTAAGTGATGAAAAAACAAGACCAAGACCAAGACTGGGCTAGTCTTGGTCTTGGTCTTTGCAAGCCTGGTCTTGGTTTGGGTTTCGAAAGGAAGATCTTGGTTTTGGGTCTTCACCCCGGTCTTGGCCTTGGTTTTGGGTCTTGCTGCTAAGTCTTGCTGGTCTTGTTTTTTTTGAAAATAATAATTTTAACTAAGTAATAATGAATAAAATATTTTTTTTTAAAAATTAAAAATTTAAATAAAGATAAAAACTATATTTTCTGCATCAAAATTATAAAACCCCAAAAATTTTAACCTTACACATCCCGTTTAAATTATTTGATTAAAAAACATATTTTAAATGTATTTATGCTCCATTTTTAGTTGAATTGAGACACAACCTGTTTTATTCATTATTGGCACATAGAAACATTTTTTGTAATAAGAATTATTAAAATTTTCTTTGACGAAACATATAAAATTAAAAGAAATCAAATCTATGTACTTTTAGCAGAAAAAAACAACTTTTAATTTCAACCAGATGTGAAATTTTCTTAAATGATTCCAAAAATGTAAACATTTGTTTCTGATTCCAAAAAAAAGTTATTCAGAAATCTTTTCAGTTCATATAACTTTTTTTTTAAATAAGTCAAACATTTGCCGTACAAACTTTGTACAAATACTTTAAAACATTCTGCATATACAAGGTGGCTCAATACTGTGACAAAGCTTGATATCTTTAAAAACCCCTTCATTATGATGAAAAATGAATTTAAAAAAAAATTTTAAAAAAAAAGGGCGTAAAAAGTGTTTTTTTTTTCCAGAATTTTCCCAAGAATCCACTCAAAAAAATCCCTTATTTTTAGCTTTTAACCTAAAATATAAAATTTATAACAAAAAAAACCATTTAAAGAAAATTACCGCCCTGTATATTATGCTTTTAAAATTGTTAAACTGTCATATAGAAACAATGTCAATGTAGATAGTTTTTTTTAAAAATAAATTTTGGTTTTTATAAAAATGACGTCATTATTATTTTTTTTGCATTGTTTTGACTTTTTCCGTCAAAACCGGGTAATATTTAAAATCCATTTGTATAAAAATAATTTTTATTAATTCCTCTTTTTTACATTTATATCTTAGTTTTTGAAGCAATCTAATTGGTTTCCACTTCTTACCGTGTGGAACAAAAAATGTTTTTTTGGATTTTGAAAATTTTTTATCCACCCTGTAAAAAAGGGTAAAAAAAAAATAAAAATTTTTTTCGGGGTTTTATAACTTTTGTACTCCTAGCTTTTTTCTGTCGTAAACGGTTTCGGAGATATCGTGCTTTGTCGGACCATTAAGTCACAATCCCTTTTTTTTTGAAACATGTTATTGTCGTTAAAGAACTGTATAAAATAACAAAGTGAACTATTTAATTATTATTTTATTAATAAAAACCCGTTACTCATTAAATAATCGCCTTTTTTTGGGAGTCCTCGCCAATTTTTTTTCATTTTTTGTTAAAAAACCTTGTATATTGAATATAAAAATTGAAAATTATAATATTTTAAAAACATTTGCAGAAGTGCAAGAGTCTTGCCGGGCGGTCTTGGTTCTTGGAGTCTTTCCCCTCCTCGGTCTTGGGCTTGTAAGGCCAAGATCAAAACCCAAGACCAAGACCGGTCTCGCTCATCACTATATATAAATAGTTAAATAAAACTATAGGTTTTTTTAAATTTTTCCCAAAAATTTATGAATTTTTAAAATTACTGTTATCATCCCTTCTTCTACCTACCCCATTTAGTTTTTAATTTTTTTTTACCTTGGGGGGAAATTTAAAAAAAAAACAGTTTTTTTTTGATTCTTTAAATTAACTTATATCAAAAATTCAAGTTTTAACCTCAAATTCGTATTTCACGACCTATTTTCTAGGACTATTAAGTAGTAAAAATAATGAAATTTCTTATTGCCGTTAAAACAAGAAATGTTAATAGTCTAGTTGAGAAATGTGTTTCCTGCGAAAAATAGTTAAAAGGCTTATAAAAAATATAAGCAATAACTCACTCCATGCAAAATGCAAATCCAGGACAGGCGTTTTGAGATTTTTTTCCGAAAATTGTTTTATTAAAAAAAACGAAAAAAAAAAAACAATTTTCGTTTTTTGATGATAACAAAAATAGAATAGCGGAAATTGCAAAAAACGATCCTAAGGGGGGAGCAAACTTCCATAAAAAATTCCAAACTGCGCGTTTTGGGCGTCAAAACAAAAAGTCTCACTAAAGGAGAATACGACCCACGGGTACAAAAAAATTAAAAGAAATTATTTAAGGATAACGAAATAGAAAAAAATTTAAAGGGGTTAATCAGTTGTCAAACGGTAGTCTAATCATACAATGTCATGATGATACTTAACAAAAAAGTTGAAAAAATGTTAAAAACCAGCATAACTTTTAAGGAAAAATTAAAAAAACTGGGGCCAACATTGATGATGGGAATAAAAAGGGGCGGGGAAAAAATTATAACAGAACTAGTCAAAAACCCTCAAATTAAGGATATATTTGGAAAAGATGTCCAAAAAATTGGTTTATTTCAAAAAAAAGAGTGTGGAATAAAAAAAAAATGAAATGGTTTGTGTTAACTTAACCAAAGTTAGTCAGGGAAAACAAAACTTGTATGTTTTAAATGTTTTCTTTGGACACGTGGCGATTGGGAAGCAGTATGCTGCAAAATTGGCGAGAACACGACAGTAAACAATTTCCAAAACCGCCGCTTTTCCCGAATTGTAAGGGCAGACTTAATGAGGGCAACCGAAAACCCTAAGTGCGCATACAAAAATGAAAATTGCGACAATCAACCGATTTTGGTGGCAAAAAATAAAAAAAAAAAAACACTTTTTTTGGGATAAATTAAATCCGTCCTTAAAACTAAATAAAGGAAAAAGGGACAGAAACCACGTTTTTGGGGGAAAATTTTGTCGATAAAATAAACCACTTATTGAAGAAAATCGACTGCAAAATTTTTATGTTCAGGAACACTGGAAAAAAAAAATTGGGGTTTTATAAGGAACTTTAGCTGGTATACATTTTTGGTTTTTAAAAAATTTTTTAAAAGGGGGAAAAACCCAAAATTTTCCTTTTTTGGGGTTTTTTTTTTGGAAATTTTTTAAAAATTTAAAGGGGGGAAAAATTTTTTTTTAAAAAAAAAATTTTTTTAAAAAAAAAAATTTTTTTTTTTAAAAAATTTTAAAAAAAGGGGGGAAAAAATTTTTTTTTTTTAAAAAAAATTTTAAATTTTAAAAAACCTAACCCAAAAAAAAAAAATTTGGGGGGGTTTTTTTTAAAATTTTTTAAAAAACCCGGGAAATTTTAAAAAAAAAAAATTTTTAAAAAAAAAAAAATTTTAAAAACAAAAACCCCCCAAAAATAAAAATTTTTTTTTTAAATTTGGGAAAAATTTTTTTTTTTTCCCCCAAATTTTTTAAAAAAATTTTTGGGGGGTAAAAAAAAAAAAGGGGAAAAAAAAAAAAGGGGGGGGGCCCGGAAAAAAAGGTTTTTTAAAAAAAAAAGGGAAAAGGGGAAAAAAATTTTTTTTTTTTTAAAAAAGGGGGAAAAAAAACCAAAAAATTTTTAAATTTTTAAAAAAAAAATTTAAAAAAAGGAAATTTTTTTTTCCCCTTTTTGGGGAAAAAAAAAAAGGGGAAAATTTAAAAATTTAATTTTTCCCTTTAAAAAAAAAAAAAATTTTTTTGGATTTTAAACCCCCCCGGTTTTTTTTTTAAAAAAAAAAGGGGGGTTTTGGGAAAAAAAAATTTAAGGGGAAAAAAAATTTTAAAAAAAAAGGGGGGGTTTTTTAAAAAAAAGGGGGTTTTTTTTTTAAAAATTTTAAAAAATTTAAATTTTTTAAAAAAAAAAAATTTTTCCCCCTTTTTCATTTTTTTAAAAAAAAAGGTTAATTTTCTTTAAAAAAAATTTTAAAAAAATTTTTTTTTTTTTGTTAAAAAATTTTTTGGGTTAAATTTTTTCGGGGGTTTTTTTTAAAAAAAAAAAAAAATTTTTTTTCCAAAAGAAAAGGAAAAAACGTTTTAAAATTTTTTTATTTTGGGGTTTTTTTTATATTTTTAAAATTTTTGTTGGAAAAATTTAAAAAATTTTTTTTTTTATTTAAAAAAAAAAAAAATTAAAAAAAAAATTTTTAAAAATTTAAAAAAAACTTTAAAAAAAATTTTTGGGCCCTTTTTTTTTTTGGAAAAAAAAATTTTTTTTTTTAAAAAAAAAAAAAATTTTTTTTTCCCCCTTTAAAAAAAAAAAGGGGGGGGGTTTTTTTGGGGGTTTTTTAAAAAAAATTTGGGGGGAAAAAGTTTTTTTTCCCCCCTTTTTTAAAAAAAAAAAAAAAAAAAAAAATTAAAAATAAAAAATTTTTTAAAAAAAATTTTAAAAAATTAAAAAAAATTTTTTTTTAAAAAATTTTAAAATTTTTTTTTAAAAAAAAATTTTTTTGGTTTAAAAAAATTTTTTAAAATTTTTTTTAAAAAAAAAAAAAATTTTTTTTTTTAAAAAAAAAATTTTAAAGGGGTTTTTAAAAAAAAAATTTTTTTTCCCCCCCAAAATTTTTAATTTTTTCGGGAAAATTTTAAAAAAAATTTTTTAAAATTTTTTTTTAAAATTTTTTAAAAAAAATTTTTTGGGGAAATTTGGGGAGGGGCCCCCCCTTTTTAAAGGAAAAAATTTTTAAAGGGGTTAAAAATTTTTTTTTTTTTTAAAAATTTTTTAAAAAAAAAAAAAATTTTTTTTTTTTTTTTTTAAAAAAAAAGGGTTTAAAAAAAAAAAAAAAAAATTTAAAAAAATTAAATTCGGAAAAAAATTTTAAATTTTTAAATTTGGTTTTTTAAAACCCAAAAAAAAATTTTTTTTTTTTTTTTTTTTTTTTTTTAAAAAGGGGGGGGTTTTTTTTTTGGGAAATTTTTAAAAAAACCAAAAATTTTTAAAAAAAAATTTTTTTTTTTTTTTCCCTAAATTTAGGCCGGGGGGCTTCCCTATTTCCGGAAATGGAAAGGGGGGGTTTTTTTTTTTAAAATTTCCTTTTTTGTTTTTTTTTTTTTCCCCCCAAAAAATTTTTTTTAAAAAAAAAAAATTTTTTTTTTTTGGGGTGGCCGGGGCCAAAAAAATTTTTTTTTTTTTTTTTTGGTTTTTTTAAAAAAAAAAAATTTTTTTCGGTTTTAAAATTTTTTTTTTTAAAATTTTTTCCCCCCAAAAAAAATTAAAAATTTTTTTTTGGTTTTTTTTAAAAAAAAAAATTTTTTTAAATTGGGGTTTTTCTTTTTTTTGGGGGGAAAATTTTAAAAAAAAATTTTTTTTGGGTTTTTGGGGGTTTGCAAATATATTATTGAGTTTTGAAGGAACCCCTTCCAAGATCCCGATATCGTTTTAAAAAACAAAAATTATTTTTGGGCCCCAAAAAGCGGTCCTAATTTGATTTAACATCCCACCCCAAAATTAAGGAGCCACCTAAAACTTTATTTTTTTATATTTATGAAAGAGCGCGCCCAGTAATTTGATTTCTCCGGTTGCATATTCCTGATTTTGGGAATGCGCTTCAAAATATAAATTTTAAAAAAGGTTGTTGTCCCGTCTTGCCCTCTCATCAACATCAAGCAAAAATGAAAACGAAGTTTTTTTTGTTCTTGAGTAAGATACTAAAGGGGAAAAAACATTATGGTTTGATCCCAAATTTTTTTAGATTTTTGAACATTTCCCATAACTGCCCCCCTCGGAGCCTGGAGCCTCGACTCCCTCGAAGGGGAATTTAAACGGATTTATCCAAAATATTGAAAAATTTGTCAATTTATTATGTTTTGTCTTTTTTATTTTTTTCCCCCATTTTTCAATGTTTTTGATTCTTCAAAAGAGTATTAATTTTAGAATTGTATCCACGAAAGGGTTTCCGGAAACCCCCGAAAATTTCTTTGCGTTTCTCGAGCGTTTTTTTTCGCTTTCGCAATATTTTTTTTTAACGTTATTTGTTCCTAATTTTGAAAAATATAAAAACTTTTTTTTTTTTAGTTGTCGAATGACTACCGGAAAAAGTATTTCCGGTGTTAATGATACGGAGACAAAAATTTTTTTCGATTTAAAGTGCAGAAAATGGACCATTTTTTAATTAAAAAATATCATTTTAGATCAAAAAATATACGGGAATCGGATAATCACATAAAAAATATAGATTCCATTTAAAAAAAAACAAAATGAGCCCTAAGTTTTATTTGATATTCAAAAATTTTTTTTTAATCATTTTTGATTCGGGAAAGGAAAATTATTTATGATGGCTTTTTCACTTTTTTTTAAAAAACGGGGAACAAAAACCCGTTAGTTCTTGTAACCTTTAAAAATTTTTTTTAAAAAAAGGAAAAAACAAAAAGGAAAAATTTAAAAAGAAAGACCAGAAAATTCAAAAGAAAGCCCGTTGGAATTTTTTTTTTCTTTTCCCTTATTAGAAAAAAAAATTTTTTAATTAAATTTTTCCCCAAAATTCTTTTTGGGTTTTTTTATTTAAACAAAACTGTTTCAATTTCCACATTTAAAAAATTTTTTTTTAGGGGATTTTTTTAAAATTTATTAAAAGAAGTTAGAAATTTTACCCCTTTTGTTTTTAGAAAAAAAAAAAAAAATATAAAAAAAAAGTAACTTTTTTTTTTGAATTTTTTTTTTCAAGAAAAAAGGGGGCCCCTATGGAAAAAATTTTTTTTTTCCCCCGGTTTAAAAACAATTTGAAAATAAATAAAAAAACGAAGTTAAAAAATTAAAATTTTTTTAATTTTTAAAAAAGGTTTTTTTAAAGAGTTTACAAAAAAAATTTGCTTTTTTTTTTTTTTTAAAAAAAAAAATTATAAAATGAAAAAAAAAAAATAAAAAAAATTTTTAAAATTTACTTTTTTAAAATATTTAAAAAAAAAATTTTTTAATTAATTTTTTAAAAAATAAAACTTTGAGTTGTTTTAGGAAAAAAAAAATAGTTTTTTTTTTAAATAAAAAATAAAATTTTTTTATTTTCCCCCGAAAAAAATTTTTAATTTTTATATTTTTTTTTAAAATTTTTTGATTGTTAAAATCCTATAGTTTAACATTATTTTTAAAACTAAAAAAAAAAATTTTAGAAAAAAAAAAAAAAAAAATTTTCCTTTGAAATCTCCAAAAAAGGGAATTTGAAAACTGTAAAAAGCCTGTCTCCGCCAGGGAGACAATATTAAGTAGCCCCTGTTCCGGACGCCTTCCGTACGGCAACGGAAAAAAACTTTTTCCCATTTTTGCCCAAAAACAAAAAAGGTTCGTTAGGTTCTAGCCACTGCTAAAGACTACCACTGTGCCAAATTTTGATTTTTTGCCATAATTGAAGTGGAAGAAAAAAAAAAATATTCCCCTACATTAAAATACCCATTACAAAATTTTTTTAATAAATAAAAAAAATTTTTTAAAAAAAAAATTAAAAATTTTTTTTTAAAAATAAAAAAATATTAAAAAAAAATTTTAAATTTTTTTAATAAATTTTTAAAAAAAAAAATTTTTTTTTTAAATTTTAAATTTTAATTTAAATTTTTTAAATTTAAATTTATGTTTTCAAATAACCCTTTGATTTTTTTTTTAAAAGGGATACCCGGGCAAAAAAAAATTTTTAAAGGGAAAAACCCTTTTTTTTTAAAAGAAAAGAAAAGATTTTGAATTAAAAAAAAAATTTTTTTAAAAAATTAACAAAAAAAATTTTTAAAGGGATTTTTTTAAAAAATTTTTTTTTTTTAAAAATAAAAATTTAAAAAATTTAAAGAAAATTTAATTTTTAAGATTTTTTGAAAAAAAAGAAAAATGGAAATTTTTTAAAATTTAAAAAAAAAAAAAAAATTTAAAAAAAATTTTTTGTTTTAACACTGTATATTAAAAATTTAAAAAGAAACAAGTCAAAAATTTTTAAAAAGATAGTTTAAAATTTTATTCCAAATTATAAAACTAAGAAATTTTTTTAAATTTTTTTTTTTTTTCAAATAATTTCTTAAAAAAATTTGGGAAATTTTGGGGGAATTTTTTTTTTTAAAAAATTTTAAACCTTTTGCTTTTTATTTTAAAAAATTTTTTTTTTTTTTTTTTTAAATTATATATTAATTTTATTAAAAAATAAGATATAATTTTTTTTTTAAAATTATAAATTAAAATTTAAAATTTTTTAATAAAATTAAAATTAATTTTTTAAAATTTTATAATTGTTTTTAAAAATAATGTTTTAAAAGCAACAAAAGTTTAAAATACCCAACCCCCCCCAAAAAAAATTAATTTTTTTAAATAAAACCTTTATTTTTAAAGGGGGGGGGTTAAAAAGTTTTGGGTTTTTCCCAAAAAAATTTTAATTAAAAATTTTTAAAGAAATTTTTTAAAAAAAATTCCCAAATTGAAAATACAATTAGTTTTAAAAAGCTTTTTTTTAAAAAAATTTTTCCCCCGGATTAAATAAATTATTTTAATAAAAAAAAAATTTAAATTTTTTTAAACAGAAATAAAATTTAAAAAATTATCCATTTCAGTAATAGGGGTAGGGCCCCTTATAAAATAAAAACTTTGGGAACAAATTTTTTTGCAAACAACCCCCCAAAAACCCCAAATTTGATTTATTTAAAATTTTTAAAAAATTAAAAACAAAACAAATTAAAATTTAAATTTTTCTTTTTAAATTTAATTTTAGGGGAAAATTTGTTTCAATTTGACCCAAGGTTTAATTCCCTTGGGCCCCTCCCTTTGAATTGAATTTTATTTAAAAAATTTGGGGTTTTTGGCATAAAAATTAATTTTTTTTTTTTAATTTTTATTTTAAAAAAATTTTTATAAACAAAGATATCCTAAGCCCAAATTGCTGAAATATAATTGAAAAAATTTACTTTGCAACTGTTCTGCATTATATAAAAATGTAAGTTTTTTGTAGTTGTTCCGAAAATCAAACATAAGAATGTGCCATCAGATTTACTATATCTTTTGTAGTTTGCCCAATATCCTGAAAATCGATCAAAACGACGCTACCCTGTCCATAAGTATCATAGTACACTAACTCTTAAGGAACTACCATAAAAAAATGTAAAAAAAACAATCACTTACTTCTTCTACATGCACACTATAATAAACGTTACGTTTTAATAATAATTATATTTTTAAAATGGCAAACAATTTATTTACCCCAGTTGTGGTTAACATTTATTTAGACTTTTATTAATAATGAGGTGATTAAGCTTAAACCGCATTATTTATTTTAAATAACTAATTTATTTCAAATTTAATGTTTGTGGAAGAAATTGTTTTATTTTTAGTTTATTTTTGCCCACAGGAAATGAAAATACCAACACCAACAGAATGTTAATCCACCAAATTTGGATATATTTATATAACATATATGGCGTGACGACTTTTTATTTGTCCTTAAGAACAACTCCGATTTTAATTATATATATATTTTTTTAATAATTTTGTTTTTGTATATTATTTAAAATTAAAAACATTTTGAGAAAGCAAACAAATATTTATATTCTAAACAATAATTATGATTGGTATTTAAATAGATTTTTTTAATAGTCGTAAATTTTTAAATAATAATTGTTTTCATTGTTTACATGGAATCTCTTTTCTAGATAATTAAATTTTCTACAAAATTTTCAAAATATCGTGAGCTTTAATTTCTGAGAGCAGAAATTTTACTCCAACTTCCGAACTGTAATAATTGCTTATACATTTTTTTATATAATGCCGACATAAGATGAATAAACCAAACAAAATTAGGAATTTATATATTTATTTAGGATTTAAACAACTAACTTTAAGAAAAATACTTTTTTATATTGGATATTTAAGAAAATATAAAATTTAAATAAAAAAATTTCATAATGAGTTATTTATCAGAATTTTTGATATATTTTATTAAATGTTTAAAATGTTCTGCTTTACTTACATGTCCAAAAAATGGAAAATTTAATTTTCATTTATTTTTTGCGTATAGGCGATTTCATCTTCTTTAAGTGGTGGGTGGTTATCGCAGTCACTTCCACTGCAAACAATGCAAGACGTGACCAATGAAGGCCACTTTTTCTGCAGCCACATGCTGAACCGCATCCTGTGTTGAAGAAGCAAAATATTATTTTTTAGACGTTTTCAGGTGCTACTGGTTGCATTATTTTTACTGGTTTAAAATAATCGATTTTTTGCCAACCCCATTCTTCAGGGGGGATTAGAAAATTAATTCTTTATTGCAGGACTTGTAATTAGACTCTTTTGATATGTTGTTTTGCTGCATTCTCTATCTGAGGTAGTAAATAAAGTACATTTTTATTTTTTGAAACTAATGCTATGAAACGTTTGTATCGGAGTTCATTTAGGTTTTCGGCAGTTTTAGCACCATACATTGTGATTATACAACTGACACCTTCATTGAAAAGTACTTAATCACTTTGATTTTCAACCATAAAAGTTTTAGCTGCTGCGCATAAGTTATAATCTTTATTAAACATTTTAATAAAATTATTTTTACCTTTATTATAAAGGGCGGATATAGTATAAGCTAGGGACCGGACAACGATAAAAAACCATTACAATTTCGAGCTTAAAATGATATAGAATATACCAAATAAAAATGCAATAAATAATTCAACTTCCTTTGATATTTATGGTTTTTATTTTGGTATTTTTATTCGGTGCGAGTTCTTGTAGAATAATATAAAAGACTTGGCAATAGTAAAAAATTTAGAAGAGTTTTTGCAACAACAAAAGAATTAAACTATGATATTTTATAATGCGTTTATATAAATTATATAAAATAAATTAAAATTAAAATAGACTTTTTGTCTATATAAATTTACAAATATTTGATTGCACCTCTATTAGGGTTTATATTTATGCAATTAACCCCACAAATATAGTTTTGTTGGTGGTAATGCAACTCTCCAAGTGCAGTACGAAAACTCTCCGGGCAGATTTGTTGTGAACTCGTAAAAACCAGTTCCGTTACATAAGGTAAATTACGGGGTAAATCATATTATATTTGTGCCAAAATAATTTGTTATATTTAAATAGGTGTAAGTCGCTTACAGGCAAAAAAATAATGAGTACAAGTAAAAAAAAATGAAGTTGAAGTGGCTCCTTTCATATTCTACTTTTTTATTTGAAAGTAAAAGAGGTGTTTTTTATCTTTAGACAGTCCACGAAGGCTGTGGCCCAAGCACTAACGTACCGTGGGTATC
This sequence comes from Listronotus oregonensis, assembly GCA_019359885.1. Taxonomy (NCBI): domain Eukaryota; kingdom Metazoa; phylum Arthropoda; class Insecta; order Coleoptera; family Curculionidae; genus Listronotus; species Listronotus oregonensis. Next base: position 20,059 of record JAHBCN010009056.1, on the reverse strand, counting down.
TTAAGTGTGGTGAGAAGGATTTTGTTCACACAAGACTTAAATATTTGGAGACTGGAAGAAGAAGGAAAACCTTTTGCGGGTAGCAGTTTCCATAGTCTGGACACTTTAGGTATAAAGGAACTACAAAAGCAGGAAGTTCAGGACCTCTCTAGTTAAACTGTAAAAGGATGCATAAAAGTTGCACCAAGTGTTGCTCCGTTGGAAGCTGCCAGAGGAGGTATTATACTGGAACTCCTCTGAGCAGAAGCCGTGAAAATATATGTAACGGATGAGCATTGATAAACTTTTTTCGCGACAGCGTACCTTTCTGTGTTTTGGAGGCATTAAACTCTACAAGATTTTTGGCGCCCCAATCCAAAATAAGTTTAAGGTTTTGTGAGAGAGACATTCGCATTGACCTACGCTTGGTTTTCAAATCAGGCTTATTGACTGGCTTAAGAAACTGGTGCAGTTGGAGTTTGGTGCAGAATTTGTAATTCTGAATTTATTTTTACAAAACCATATCAAATTGAGCGACATGTTAAAGGTCCACAACATTTAGAAAATATGCAAAGTTTTTCGGGGACATCCAAATCTACAGAACGAGAACATTATGTATCAAACGCAGACTTCTGCATGGATTTGTGTAAAGATTTTATTGCAGCTGATATTTTTCTTCATAAAATAAATTATCGGTCCACGAGGACATTTTTGAAAAAATACTACCACAGAAAAGTACCAGACGAATCAACTCTGCATAAAACTATGTTGATAAGGTCTATTTAAAAACTATTGGCAAAATACGACACAATCTGGAAGGAAAAAAGTTTCCACAGTTTACAAGATGATGCTTTAAGTGTAAAAAAAGTAAAGAAGTTATAAATGCACCAAATGTTAAATCTGATTTAAAATTTATTTTTGAAAATTTTGGATATCTTCCGGATGTGATTGAACAGTTATAAAAACAAAATGCCCACCTAGTGCCTTTATTTCATGTATTTCAATGACTATAGACAAGCTTAAATCTATTCCCAATAAAATTGGTGACAAATTAAAATTGTATGTACAAAAAATCTTGGAAAGAAATCCAGGATTCTTAGAAATAAAACATATTTTTGAGGCACCACAACATAAAAGAACTGACTTGTAAAATAATTTTCGATTTACTCCAGTTACAAGCTGTGATGTCAAAAGGAGCTTTTTTAGACTTAGAGATATTTTAAATTATAAAAGAACCAATATTTACCGAAACCAACTTTGAAAAGACGTTAGTTATATCAATGCAAATAAATTGTAAAACACTTCTGTTATGTTTTTATTTCACATTTTTTAAATATATTTATAATTAATATATCCTTAACGCACTCCAATGAATTTACCAGACATAAAAAACGTATAGGGAACAAGCTCATTCCGAAATCCGGGCCCTAAGTATTACATAAGGTAAATGCGTGGATAAATAAAAGATGCTTTTTTTAATATTTCCATATTTACCTAACATAGTTTTTGTTAAATAAACTCGTTGTAAGTCATTATTTTTGAGTGGTTTCAAAAACATTTTTTTATCATAGGGTGCGAAGAGTCTACTTACAAGTCCAGCAATGGAAAATTAATTCTTTAACTCTTCCTGAAAAATGAGGTTGGCACCTAAAAACGGCCTAAAAATAATATTTTGCTTCTGCAAATCAGGATGCAATTTGGCTGCAAAAAAGTGGCCTTCATTGTTTGCAGTGGAAGTGGCTGCGATAACCACCCACCACTTGAAGAAGATAAAATCGTCTATACGCAAAACATAAATGAAAATTAAATAATCCATGTTTTGGGTATATGAGTAGAGCAGAACATTTTAAACATTTAATAAAATATTTTAAAAATTTGATAAATAACTTTTTATTTACATTTTATCATATTTTCTTAAATATCTAATATTATTAAATATGTTTCTCAAAGTTAGTTGTTTACATTTTAAATATCGCATTTTGTTATGAATATTTATTTTATGTAACTATTATATAAAAAAATCTTATAAGCAATTATTACAGTCCAAAAGTTGGAGTAAAATTTCTGGTCTCAGAAATTAAAGTTCACGATATCTTGGAAACTAGGAAAAATTCAAGAAATTAATAGTAGTAGTTAATTGTAGAAAACTTAATTATTAACAAAAAAGGTTCTGTGTAAAAATGGCGAAAATTATAATTTAAAAAGTAACAGCTATTAAAAAAAAATAACTTAAATATCATAAATACGAGTACTGTTTAAACAATTTAAATACTTTATTGCCTTATCCAAAAGGTTTCTGATTTTAAGTAATATAGAAAGACAAAATTATTAAAATAAAATTATTAAAATCGGAGAAAATTATTAAAATCGAAGCTGTTTTTGAGGACTTGGCTGTTTATTGTATTTATTGACGCTGCTAATAAGAGATAGAGCAAATTTGATGGCACCGTCCCAAGTTCAATCTTTAAAGCAACTTTTATGGTAAAAAAGATCTCGCTAACTGGATTCGTCTCGGAGATACAAGGCGTTTTTCAAATTTTTGAAAATTTTAGCACACATTTGTATCTAGGTTGTTGGTAAAGATAGAAAAAAAAGTAAAAAGCATAATATAGAATTTTACGGAAAATTCAGTGGCGGACCTAATTTTTTTTATTAGTGGGTCTTTAAAGATATAACGCAAAGTTGCAAATTTAAATGGGAAACCCTGCATATTATTTGACTATTTGTTTTTATATAAAACTTTTTAATTCTTAACTGGATACTTGTATAAAAATTATAAATATTTTTTTAAATGATTAGCCATTTGCCGTTTTTTATTCATTTTTAATATTAATTAACAAAGTGGAATTTTGTTTAGTATAATGCAAGTTGGCTTGAAACAAATGATCAAAGCAATTTTTTTTACGATATACAGCAATAAATAAGAATAGATATAGCCAATTTTTGGTGTTCCTAAATTTTATTATAAATTAAATGTGTTTGAAAAACTTTAAAATATATTTATAAATAATAATATTATTGAATACAATATTGAGAGCCGGGAAAATAGTACAGGGTTGCCAGATAAGAATGCAAAGTGCTGTATTTTGGAAACTATTCGTCGTAGAGACTTGCGGTAAAAAATTTTTTGACTAAAGAGGCAAAAAGAATACCGTGGAAAATATTTTCAGATTTTTAAGATGGTCGCCAGGGGGCGTAACCGCCATCTTAAACTTTTTAAGTGACTTTTTACTGAAATTTACCCAGTAAATGTTACCAAAAAAATATATGCTCTTTAAAGCTCAGCTTTACTCGAGTAATTTTTGTTTTACACTTTGTTAAAATAAAGTGGTGGGGGGTAATTCAATGTTTTTTTTTTAAATAAACAGCTGTAACTCCTAAACGACTGAACGGATTTTAACAAACTGGGTTTCGTTGGAAAAAACATTTATTGCTCTATCTAATCCGTCTTATCTGTGATATGTCTAGTTCTTAGTAATGCTATAGAGCGCGTTTTTTGATCTAATAACAGAAAATTGCAAAATTCTCTTAAAAATTAAAAGCAATAATATGACTTTTTTTTCATAAAAATGTAGTAAAATGATAGCTAAATAGGCCAGTGAAAACCGTATCTCGATATCTAATTCGTAGTCTGAAATATCGAAGAAAGAATATTTAGTTATCATATAATTTTAATAAGACGCTATTACACCGATATTTATTGTTATTTATTTGTCTTTTTTAAAGGGTCAATAAAATATCTTAATTTAATAAATTTTAAATAATTAAAATATTCTTTGTCCAAAAAAAAACGCGTAGGGGCATAATAAAAAAAAATACCCATTTTGAAATAAAACTAATGCCTCCTTAAATGCTCGAACTGTCTTCCATCACACTTAATGCATTGTTGGAGCCGCTTATGCGTGGACATTACAGCGGCTTCAATTTCTGCTCTTGACAGGCTATGAATGGCTTCTTGTATTCGTATTTTCATGTCGTCTCTCGTTGTTGGTTGAATTTGGTAAATAATATCTTTTAACCGACCCCATAAGTAGAAGTCCAAACAGGTGAGGTCTGGGGATCGGGGTGGCCAAGGAAATAGACTTTCTCGCCCAATCCACCTCTGTTGATATCTTAAATCTACATGTTCTTGCACATTTCTTGAGAAATGTGCTGAGCAAACGTCTAGTTGCAAAAACATATTTTGTCGTAATTGCAGGGGTATATCTTCTAATAAAAGAGGCAATTGGTTTACCAGAAAATCAAGAAATACGGCACCATTTAGTGGTTGATCAAAGAAATAGGGACCTATAATAGTTCCGCCCAGAATGCCACACCACACAATGGCCTTGATGTTGGACCTTCCGCAACCAGTGAGGATTTTTGTCAGAGCAATAATGCATATTATGCAAATTAATGTTTCCATCACTCCTAAAAGTAGCCTCATCTGTTCAAAGAATTTCGGATAAAAATTCTCTATTTTCCCTAATCATGCCCAACATCCAATGACAATAATCTAACCGTCGGTGAAAGTCTTCGTGATTCAAGGCTTGATGTAAAACCATATGATATGGGCGCAGTCTAAAAATTTGAAAGAAACACATTGCGAAATATGTAAAGTAGTATTTTTTGTGACATAAAAACTTACCTGTGATCCTTTAAAATGTTTAGAATAGTAGTACGTGATATACCCAACGCGCGAGACATTGCTTTCGTACTAACGTGGGGATTGAATTCCACGTATGCTAAGACATTAATAATATTGTCTTCACTTGTTCTAGCCGAGTGTCTTCGCAACTGGAGTCGAAAGCTGCCAGTATTACGCAAATTTCGCACTAAACGCGAAAAAATTCTCGCATCGCGTAAACGCCGATTTGGATATCGAGCTCTGTATACCCTTTGAGCGAATGCCGCATTTTGAAGACATTCAAAATATACCGCAATCATATCGACAGCTTCATCATTTGTAAAAGGCATTTTAATAGTTTTAACGCTTTACTTATGTGTGCAACGAACACAAATTGGACTGCCTAATGTTAATATTTGTTGACAAGTTGACTTTAGGCATTTGTTTTTTCCTCCATGGCCTACTCTTTAATATTCTGCCTACCTTGCACTTGCATTTTATATGCATTGATTATTATGCCCCTACGCGTTTTTTTAATTTTTTGAACAAAGAATATTTTAATTATTTAAAAATTATTAAATTAAGACATTTTATTATTGAACCTTGAAAAAAGACAAATAAATAACAATAAATATCGGTGTAATAGCGTCTTATTAAAATTATATGATAACTAAATATTCTTTCTTCGATATTTCAGACTACGAATTAGATATCGAGATACGGTTTTTACTGGCCTATTTAGCTATCATTTCACTACATTTTTATGAAAAAAAAGTCATATTATTGCTTTAATTTTTTAGAGAATTTTGCTATTTTCTGTTATTAGATCAAAAAACGCGCTCTAGCGGCATTACTAAGAACTAGACATATCACAGATAAGAAGATTTGTTGAAGCAATAAATGTTTTTTTCCAACGAGACCAAGTTTGTTAAAATCCGTTCAGTCGTTTACGAGTTACAGCTGTTTATTTAAAAAAACATTGAATTACCCCCCACCACTTTATTTTAATAGATACGTCACAAAGTGTTAAACTAAAATTACTGGAGTAAAGCTAAGCTTTAAAAAGCATATATTTTTTTGGTAACATTTACTGGGTAGATTTCAGTGAAAAATCACTTAAAAAGTTTAAGATGGCGGTTACGCCCCCTAACGACCATCTTGGAAATCTGAAAATATTTTCCACGGTATTCTTTTGGCCTTTTTAGTCATAAAATTTTTTACCGCAAGTCTCTACGACGAATAGTTTCCCAAATACAGCACTTTGCATTCTTATCTGGCCACCCTGTACAAATGCTTTACAGATGTATTTTGCCAGATATCCATAAAGAAGGCAACCAAACATTAATACTTTTAAAAGGCGAAATTAAAACCTTAGTTGCGTATAGATTGTTTAAAAAAAATAATAATAAATAAGTAAATAATAAATAAATAACAAAATAATAAGAAATAAGAGCAATTATTAAATAATATTAATAGAAATAATTTATAAAATTTTATATGAAAATTCTAAAATTTAATTTTTATGTTCAGTTTCTTGATGTCTTCTTTTTTTATAAATATGTTTTTTTTTTCACAAATAACTATTTTTTTTTTAAATATTAATATAAAGGGTTTGGTATAAATAATAAGTTAATTTTATTTTTAAATGAATAGTAAAATATTATACCTGATGTCCCATTAAAAAAGCAACTTTGCATTATATCTTTAAAGTTAGAATTGATAAAAAAAATTAAGTATAAGATTCTACGTAAAATTCTAAAAAAAAAATGTCTTAAGGATTGTTATTTCGGTTAAGAACACAAAAAAATGGAGATTACTTAATAACATTAGTAGGCGAGTGGCTTACTTCAAAATATGTATTAACCCAGATATTATTAATATTAATAATAATAATTACAATGATAATTATAAAGCTTCTTTATTTAAAATTATTTTTATATAAAATATACCAAGAAACAGTGAAATGATATCAAGGATTTGCAGAGTGATCTCTTTAAAAAATATATTCTTTGGTTTATAATTTTTATTTGAGTAAAGATCTATGCAATAAAAAAAAATTTTTGGCACTAATTAACACCTCATCAGTATCTCTTTGATTCAGTTAAAAACGTGTACTTGTAAAAAGTAAATATATTAAAATAAATCTAAGCAGCGTTCATAAAATACAGTGTGTCCCAAATTGGGCCTACATGTATTGGTAACTCGGGAACCATTAGAGCTACAGTGTTGGTTAAATAAGGAAAGTTTTAGACAATATAACTGCAAAATTAAATCTGCTTTCAGATTTTATTTATCTTTTATGGTTTTTCAAATAATTAAGAAAAACCAAAATGATGCATTTTTAACTTTTGCCTGTAGCTCGCAAACTACCAATTTTTCGGTTTTAAGATTACTACATTATTAAAACCCTTTTTTTAGAAGAATTTAATTTAAGTAAAAATATTTTTCTAACTTTATTTGTTTTTAAGATATTTACTCAAACTTTCGATTTTCATACGGACGCCATATTGGATTTTTACATTTTTAAAAAGAGCTCTTCAAAAGCTTTTTATTGATGTATCACAAGTCTAGGTTTTCAGATTGCTTAAGCTCTAAAAACGATAATTTTTGTTTATTTGATAGTAGGCTTAGACTAGACTGCGTAATGGAGGCGCGGTTTCATAAAAAACAAATGATACGCATTTTATAATTTAAATAATGTAAATGTCAAAATTAGCGTGCATCTTATTTCTCGTTTAGAAACGCCTTTAACAAAAATTCAAGTTTTGATTATTTTAAGTATTTCCATTAATGGCTCTTAATTATTTCAATGATGAAAAGGTGGATATGCTGTAAATTTATTTTAAATCTAACAGAAATACAGAAGCTGCAGCACTTGCATACGAAGAACAATTTCCGAAGAGGCAACAACCTAACCAAAGTAGGGATGCGCGATGTTCATCGATGGTCTAAAAACATCGATGGTCGGGTATCGAAAACATCGATGATAACATCGATGTTGCCTTCTAACATCGATATTTTTTGCAAAGGTAAAAAAAGCAACAATGTTTTAAAAACAAATAATCTTAAGGATATATTAAACATTTTTATGATGTGTCTTTCTTTGTTATCTATAGTTTGGTAAAGACATAAAGGTTTTGCCCATTTATTTATAAATAAATAATAATTAAATGTTATATAAGATTCAAGAAGTCTTTTTAAAAAAAGTACAAAAATTTTAAACATACGTTTAAAACTGCTTTAAACAAACTAAATCTTTATTTATACATACTACCTGCCATTTTGTATAAAAACTAAGACCTATATTATTACAAATAATATTATTAGACAAAACCATTATAATTCATATTATTGAATTATATTATGTAATTAATTAACATAATTCAATATTATTATTTATTAGACAAAAGTAAGCAGCCACACCTGATAATGAATCTTTCTTAATTCCGAGCCGAGCCGCACTCCGCTAAAAGATCATAGTGTCTCGGCTCTTTTGACGGCGCTTTTGAAGTTGGATGTTAATAATGCTAATAGACCATGAGCGAGCCATCGCATCGTACCATCGATGTTAGAAAAACATCGATGTTGTATGTTCGATATATCGTTACCATCGATGGTCAGGTTTCGATGTTGCCATCGATTTTTAACATCGATGTTTGGCTTCGATGTCGCATCCCTAAACCAAAGACATTTTAGATTCTTAGTTACGAACTTGTTAGCCTATAGAGCTTTTGTGAAACCAAATTCCAAAACTTATACAAAAATTAATGAAGCAAGAGAGGCGATTATACTGGAAAACGTTAGAGATGATCCCACAACATCGTTTAGAAAACTGGAAGAACAGACAACAATTCCTAAGTCATCTGTGCATCGGTCTTTAAAAAAACACCATTTTTATCCATACAAACCACGTATTGTCCAGGGTCTTCAGGGGAATGATTTTAATAGACGAATCACCTTTAGTCATGGTTTATTACTAAATATCAACGATACCCAATTTTAATCCAAGGTTTTTGGACAGACGAAACCCGGTTTAAAAATTGTGGAATTTTTAATGGCACAATTATCACTGCTGGGATACAGAAAATCCACATAATTTAGAATAAAGACGGCTACAAACAAGGTTTGGCTTTAATGTCTGGTGTGGCATCATAGGTAATTTAAAATGCACCTTTAATTTACGTCTCACAATAAGATAAAACATTTATTTTTCCGTTTTAGACAATCGTTTAATTGGACCATTTATTTTTGAAGAAACTCTAAATGGAGATAGGTATTTGCTACTCCTGCAAGAACAGATTTTACCGGCCATTAGAAATACAGTTTCGCCAAATGAAATGAATAATTTGTGGTTCCAGCAAGACGGATGTCCAGCGCACAGTACCAGGGAGGTGATGGAGATCCTTAGAAATACCTTTAATGACAACATAATCTCTAATAATGGGCCAATTGCTTGGCCAGCTGGATCACCTATGGGGACACGCAAAAAATGAGGTGTACGAGTTTTCTCCGCCCGAAACTAGGCTGGAACTAGAACACAGGGTACGGGATGTGTTTGCTTCCATTAACCGAAACACGTTACGCCGAGTAACCCGCAAGGTATTGGAAAAATTCGAGAAATGTGTGGAAAATGGAGGAAGACATGTACTGTGATTTTATTTTCTTGTTTACTGATACATTTTTGTTTTACAGTTGTGTTTAATTATTATCAGTTTAAGGTAATATTGGGAAGTATGAATTTTTGCAAAAAGCATCACTTTTTTTGTATAAGTTTTAAATTTCGCACTCACAAAAGATCCATAGGGTAACAAATCCATCACTAAGAATCTTAAATGTCTATGGTTAGGTTGATGCCGCTCCGGATGCGTATCATTTGTTTTTTATAAAACAGGGCGGCCATTACGCAGTCTAGTCTAAGCCTACTATGAAATAAACATAAATTATCGTTTTTAGAGCTTAAGCAATCTGAAAACCTAGACTTGTGATACATCAATGAAAAGCTCTTGAAGAGCTCTTTTCAAAAATGTAAAAATCCAATATGGCGTCCATATGAATATCGAAAGTTTGAGTAAATATCTTAAAAACAAATAAAGTTAGAAAAATATTTTTACTTAAATTAAATTCTTCTAAAAATAGAACAGATACAAAGCAAAACTGGAGAAGTTTTAACATGTAAATTTGATTTGCGTAGTTTTTGCAACTTTGCGCCTTTGTCGAAACTTGTATTAACGTAAAAATTTCGTCCGCGCCATATTGCAAGTTTGCCGCTTTGTCGAAATTTGTAATAACTGGTATAAAACGCCCAATCATAAAGGAATACGAACTTATTTTAGTTATCAGTAATATTTTTGCTTTAGGGGTTAATCTATCAAAAAATTTAAACTTATGACAAGCCAAGGCCGAAAAAAAAATTGTATTTAGCAGCATCTTATAAAAAAGAAAGTGGTGGGCAAAATAGGTTTTAGAGCAGTATGTGTGTGTGGTAAAGAATTGCAAGGGGTTTAGTGGACAGACTAAAAAGCCATTGGGAAACCTGCAAAAGTAAAAATAGTGATATCAGCAGTGGTCTTAAAACTCTTTATGGTGATGTCAGTCACAGCCTGGAACTAACCAGAAGAGGGCCGGAGCGAATGGGAGGGGGAAGGGGAAGGCTCCAAAAAGTATGGGTCAGTTCTTGCAGACGACTACAAAGACACTGTATGGCTCATAGATTTAATTACTAAAAATACCTGCATATTCTTATATCTATATTTTTTACGCAATTTACAAAAATCGGTAAATATTGCATTAGTAAAATTAGAATTTTAGAAAAATGGTTTAGCGGATATAGGAAAAAAGACTCTGCTGTCTTTGCGCAATGAATATTACGGTCAGGTCCGAATTTATAACTTATAATTGTAACCTTCTATAAACTTAACAAATATCAAATTCAAACTAACTACAATTTCACTGTTTTTCTAATTTTTGTACAACATTTTTGGTTTTTAAAAGAAACTATTAAAAAATATAAATTATTTAATATATTTTTTTTATTTACTTTACCGCTTTTAATTGTGTAATATTAGATTTTATATCATTTGCTCTAATATGGAAAAATTAGATGGCGGCACAAAATGTTAATAAAACAAATGAAAACACGACTATTTTTAACAAATTTTAATCATTGTATGATACTTTAGTATACTTATCACCAAATTAATGAAAAAAGGGCAAGATAGTGGAAATGAGTTTAATTTTATTTATCATTTTTAATGATTGATGTTTCGAAAATAAAACGGCGAAAAAAACTTACTTATGATTTGTGGTCAGCGCCTCCGTATGGAAACAATTATCGAAATCAGCGAAGATCAAGCAAAGTAAAAAAGTACCATGATTGAGATTGTTTGTTTGTGTTTTAGGGTCATACAATATTGTATAAATTTATAATTTGTGTAAAAGTACAATAGAATAGTATAAAGTCATGCAGGTAACATAAACTAGTTTTACGATAAGTTTTATTTTTTATAAAGCCATTTTTTTATTTTTGTAATTTTGGGACAGTTCACGAATGCTGAGGTTAAAATACTGACGTACCGCGGGTATCTTCAGTGTGGTAAGAGGAAGTTTATTCACACAAGACTAAATATTTTTGGATTTGAAAAAGAAAATTTCTGCGGGTAGTAGATTTCAGCCTGGACACTCCGGGAATAACCGAATGAAGAAAGTGGGAAGTTTGGGGCCTCTTAAGTTAAACTGTAAAAGAATGCATAAAAATGGCACTATGTGTTACTCTGTTGGAAGCTGCCAGAGGAATTATACTTGCGAACTCCTCGGAACAGAAGCCGTGAAAATACTCGTAAAAAGTGACATATCCCCTACAGCCCGTGTGACGCGGTATACTAAATTTTAAAATTAAGCTAGGGGCGCTAAAATCACCCCCTTCCCCCCTCCCCAATGAGAAGTTGTTCGCTCCGGCCCTAAGTCGGCGTGAAATTATCCATTTGGCAAAGAAACAAAGAAGCGATAACTGTGACTAGGAAAGTGTAGGTGGACGTGAAAATAGTAGAGCGGTCATTTGTATTCTTTGGTTGTGCGAACTGGACAAGATAAGAAAAAATAATTGAACAGACAAATAGCCAAAGCTGTTTATGCAACAAATTGCAGTTTTAAAGCTAAAGTAAACAAGGAGGTTTAAAAGGCCATAAATTCCTAAGATCTGGTTACCTTCCACCATCTAGATTTTAGTTATTATCAACGCTCCGGAATGAAATATTTGAAGAAGAAAAATCTTAGTGTTTTTAACAAGTTATCTGTACAATATGTTTGCATGTTCTTAGATGGATGATCCAATATACATAATGAGTCCATAATCTGTGTCGTTTTGACTGTAGATGATGGAAACAGTGTCCTTTTAGAAAGCATAGATACATTTGGTCATCCCCATACAGCTGAGTCTCTTGCCGAATTGACTATTAACTCAATAAATAAGTGCAAAAATGAATATAACTGTAAAGTTGCCAGCATTGTTATAGATAATGCGAGTAATATGGTCAGTATAAAAAAATACCAATACCCCACAATTACATATGGTTGTTCGGCACACTTACCTGGTTTGCTCTTCAAGGATTTAGAAGCATCGCAGATAAAAGAACTTGTAGTACATATTATAAAATACTTCGGAAGTACCCATTTGTCAAATGCTTGATATAAAGGATAAGGGGGCAAGAAATTGGTCTTACCTTGGGATGTTCTATGGAATAAACTTTCAGATTGTCTTGAGATCTATGTAAATTAGTGGCCAAAATTGTTATTAATATCCGATGAGCGTAAAGATCAAATTGATCCTGTGATAAAAAAAAATAGATATATGTATTAAAAGAATGCCTGAAAATTACAGTTGCTAAAACCAATTTCCCTAGCACTGGATGCAATGCAATAAAAAGGTACATTTTTATCTCAAGCAGTTTACATATGGAAAAAGTTACTGGCTATTTTTTTACAGTTGCGTCATTATCAATTATTTAAAAACAAATTTGTTTAAGCTCTAACCCTAACCTTACTAGATGAAAAAAATAGGCTACAAACAAAGACACATTGTTTCAAAATATTTAGCAGACAAAGGATTATTACCATTACTAATTAAGTTGGAAGCTAAATCGGATTCTTTTTACAAAACTCTGTTTTCAGAGCAATTAATAAAAAATGTAACAGCAGTACAGTGGTGGAGATCTCAAGAAGATGTTTCAAAAATTAAGCAAGTGCTTCCTACAGTGATTTCTGCTTTGTGTGTCTCTGCATCGTCTGCTGATATTGAAAGGAAATTTTCTACTTATGGACTCGTATATTCAGATATAAGAAACAGATTTAGCAGTGACAATGTAGCTAAACTAGTATTATTTCTATTTAGGCATTATAACATTTAGTTTTTTTATATTTTTTTGTTTAAATTAGGTATTTTTTTGTAGTAAAAAGATTATTTTTAGTTTAAATTTCTTAATTTTTTAAAAGTTTTATTTTTTGTAATAACCAGTTGTTCTTCTTGATTATTTTAATTAAATAATTAAAAACACCAGATAAAAATTAAATTGTGTTTTATTTTTTAATGAACAAATACATTTAAAGTGTTAAAATTTAAAAACTCTTTTTAAAATTAATCATTATTTTAAAAAGAATCTTACTGATTTAAATTATGAATTTAATCGTAATTTTAATTAATTGATTTTAATCATCTCAACCCTGAATCTAAGTAAAGGTTCTAATACATTTTTTTGTGCTGTCGTCGAGAAATATTACATGTCATAACTCACACTTAATATTGAAACATCTATATAGAGCGGATATTTCGTATGCCTACCGCATAATGTATAAAAATGTAGGTTTTGAATAAAACATGAGAGTATTGTTTCCCATTTACCCGACTTTGCATACTTATAGGAAATACCTGAGTGTTATTCCAGCTTATATGCATACGAAAACAGGAGCCATCGAATCGTGTAACTCCAGAATTAATAACGTTATTGACGATGTTTATGATAGGTGCGGGATAATAAAATAAAAAAGATAATTTACTTGTTATATTTTGACAGTATCTATTAAAGAACTCCATTAAAAAATAAACATAAAAAATATAAGTTTATGATAAAATAATCCAGAAAACGAAGCTGAAAAAAGTGCAGCCTGGCAATTTTTTCTAAATCATAGATTTGCATAAAAATTTGGGATTAAGCTTAACTTACCCTTCTTTTCAAAATCTATATCATGCCTATAAGCGATCTTTATTTTTCAGGGGTGAAAACTACCCCAAACCTATAAAACTATACATTAAAGCTTAAGTTAAGTGAAATTTGACTCAAATAAGTTAAGAAAGTGGTATTTTGTTTCTTTAAAACATTATTTAACATGTTTCAGCCCTTAAAAATTAACCCGTATTATAATTAAAACTGGCAATTTTTTCAAAATGCATAGATTTGCATGAAAATTTGGGATTAAGCTTAACTTACTCTTCTCTTTAAAATATCCATTACGCTGGAGATCGCTTTTAATTTTTTAGGGGTGAAAACTACCCCTTATTGCAAAAACCTTTAAAACTTTCATATTAAAGCTTAAGTCTCATAAAATTAGGCTCATATAAATTTAAAAATAAGGTATTTAATTCTTTAAAACATTATTTAATATATTTCAATCCTTGAAAATCAACCCTTATTATAATTAAAAAAAATGTTTACCCTACAAAAATTAACGTATTGTTAGATTAGATTAGATTAGATTATTTGAGAGGAGATGGCAAAAATGACCTCCACCACTGCACCCCCTACCAGATTTATTGTGGTTTCCCCTATCGTTCTTTAAGTACCTTGCCCAAACCCCCGTCTTCTTAACTAGACCCAGAGTCTTGACACGGGCCCCTCCATATATCTTCCCGGGTTTTTGGGTTTTTCCCTCACCAAGCCTAGTAAACCTAAGCCTACATGGGCTTCCAGTGGCACCACATGAGGCTGTTTCTTCAGCCTCCTGGCAGAACCACACAGGCTATCCTCCACCAGGCTATTTTTCCAGGTGCTTGTAGTTTCAATGCCCTGTTGTTACCTACCGTTATCCTTACGACTGTGGCTCATTAGGTCCGAGGAAACTTGGCCGAGCAGGTTTAATGAACTGTTTGCCTGTCGTTGCCCTGGTGTTTGTACCCACCAGCTTTGAAACTCCTGTTTCCCCAGCTCTTAATAGATTTTTTTGGAGGCCTCCCGAATTCCCAGAATGGCTCAGGGCCTATCTTTTCCCAAAGGCTGACCCTTTTTTCGGGTGTCGGCCTTTTTGTTACCTGGGTGGCCCTCGGGGCCCTGGTACCCAGGCTACGAAAGTTTTTTCCGCCGACTTTATCCAGGGCCTGTATACAGCCCCCCACTGTTTAATTAATTTTTGGAGAACTGATGGCCTTCAGGGCCTTTTCGTCTGAGTAAATGACGATGTGTTTTCCTTTACCCCCTTTTTTTTAATAGCAGGGCAAAAGCTTATTGCTGCAATTTCCCGCTTGGAAAACGGGCGTGCTGCCCAAAGGGCTTAAGGTTATTTTTCTCTGGCTTGTCTCCATAGATGCCAGCCCCTATTTCCTTGTTGGTCTTGGAGCCATCTGTATATCAGACATGATCGGTTTGATTGGAGGGCTTTTTCCAGTCCTCCCTATCTGGTATGACTTAAAAAGGGTTTTTTAAATCTTAATCTTGGGGGGCTCTCCAATGAGCTCCTTTACCTCCTTTTTTCTTGAGACCTTTATGCATTTGGCTTTGATTACTTTTTAGTTCCTTTTTTACTTTTATCTTAGAAAATTTGGGGGGCGGTTTAGACCCCTTCCACTCTTGGGGGTTGTTCTTAGCCCCGTATACAACATGTGTTTTGAATTGGGAAGTTGTCTGGTTCTACGGTTGCTGAGCTTGAGGAATGGGGGAAAGTTACCTGTGGGTCTAATTACCTTTTTCCCCATTTATTTTTGGGTTCTTTTCCAAAAGCCTCGAATCAGGGCGTTTTTTCCGTTGAAAATTTTGTTGGGGTTTCGCGGGTTTAAAAAAAATTGACTGCTTAAAAGAACAAATTTAAATTTTTTTTTTTTTTAAAAAACCCCCCCTTACAATATTACAATGCAAAAAATAGTACAAAACGGGATTTTTTTAAAAAAAAGCATCTAAGCTTTTTAAAAGCTCCAAAATTTTTTTTAAGCATAACCCCTTTTTTTTTTGTGATAAAAAATTCTTTAAAAAACATTTTTTTGGGTTTAAACTATAAGGTCCCATATAATAAAAATGTATAAAAAACTTCTTTTTTTAAAATGGTGAGTTTAAAAATGAAAAAAGGTGTGCCGTCTTTTTACACGCGTTTTAAACGTTTATATCCACTTATTTCCTCTACAGTAAATTAAAAAAAAGCAAAATTTTGTAATTCAAAAGCTACAATTTGATACCTAGTAAATTTTTACGATCTTCCTTAGTTTTTTGAGTATTTTAAAAAAAAGGTAATTTTTAATTTTAAAATTTTGAAATTTGATTTTACTTGCGACTCCATTTTTTTTTTTAATTTGCAATTTAAATTAAGTAAAATTTAAAATGTATTTATGGTTATAGATAAAAGAAAAATTTAAAAAGGGGGACATTTATTTTAATTGGGTGGTAATTAGGGGATGTTTTTTAAATTTTTTTTCATTTAAAAATTTGGTCCCTTATTTTAATCATAACTATTAATTTATGAACAAACTTTTTTTAAAAAAAGGTTTTGCTAATTTAAAAAAGGTTTATTAGTTTTCTCGAAAAAAACGTAGTTTTTTCCCTTTTTTGTCTTTGAAACTCTGCAATTTTGTGTTTGATGAATAAAAGCCAACCTTTTAAAAAACCACAACTTAATTTGTGTTGGGCCTACACAATTAGAAAAAAAATTTTATTTGTTTTACTTTTTCAGCTTTTTGTTTTTTAATTTTTTGATAAAATGCATACTTATCGATTATTTGTTTTAAAAAAGATTAAAAAATCGACTTTCGAGCGCAAATAACTCGAAAATATCATTTTACAAAAAAAACATTAAACATTTTTTTGCTTAAAAATTGTTTTTTTTTTTCGATTCCAGTGGTCTTTTTTTAAAAAATTTCCCCCCCGAATGGGTTTTCAACCACCCCCAAGCTAAGTTGCCCTTCGGATATATAATTTTGATTTTTGACCTACCACCTTCCATTTAAAAAAATTTCTAAAATTCAACTACCTTCGTTTTAAAATTTTAAGATGTAAAAAATTTCCCGGGTTTTAAATAAAACGCAAAAAAAATAAACTTTTTTTCTTTTAATTTCTTTATTTTACAATACTTAATAAACTAAGAACATCTAGGCTGCATCCACAGATACTGTGTCATCGTTCTCGTACCACCGGAACCACCACCTAAAATCGGAGATTTTTGTGGATTTTGAGCTGGAACTTGAGGAGGAACTTTTTTGGGTTATCGCTGCTTCTATTACTGGTGAACCACCTAATTGTAATAAAAACCAAATATTTATATTTAAAAAATTTATTTTTAATAAAAATAAAAACACCCTTAAAGGCAAGTTTTTTTAAAAAAATAATTTTTTACTAAATTTAGTTAATAAAAAGGTTTTTTCAAAAACCCCATATTTTAAAATCAGTACTTTTTTAATTTTTTGTACAGTATACCCCCTTCAAAAAAAAAGTTTTATTTTAGATAAAAAAACCAATAGCTGGCAAATTTTTTTTCAAAAATTTAAAGTTTTTAAAAAAAAAAGGCTTCTTTAACATGCTGCAAACCGGGGAAGTCGTTTTGACAATTTTTTAAAAAATTTTTAAAAAATTATTATTAAAATTTTAAAAAATATGGCGTTTTAGAACATTTTAACAACTTAGACAATTTTTAAATTTAAAAAAATTAAAAAAATTTTTCAATTTTACGTCGTGGATCCTTCTTATAAACTACCTAACGTTTAGCCAAATAGTTTAAAAATTTTGATGCTTTGTTTATAATAATTATAAATATATAATTTTATAACTTTGACATTTTTTTTTTTTGGGACAGTCCACGAGGCTGATGCCTAATAAAACGTACCGTGGGTTTAATGGGGTGAGGGGGAGTTTTTTCCGAACTTAAATTTTTTGGGAAATTTGGGGAGGAGAAGGAAAAACATTTAATCTTAATTGGGGGGGAAAAGGGGAAAAGAAGAAAGGGGGTTCCCCCAAAACCAAAAAAGAAAATAAGAGTTGCCCCTACGGTTTCTGTTGGGGCGGGCGGAGAAAAAAATTTACTGGCAATTCCTCTAGAAAGGGGCCGTGAAAATACCTATAGAAGAGCACGAAATGAGGGTGGCAAGAAGGGGGCCCTTTTCGGGCGTTGGTTTATTAATAAACGAAGGCTTTCTTTAATAAATCCGAAGCTAAGTGTTGTCCCCAGACATGGAAAATATTTTAAAGGGGTCTGATTTGGATACTCAGAGTGTACAGATTGGAAGAAAAAAAATTTTCTGCTCGGAAGGGGAACCAAGTTTTTTTGAACCCCGGGGCTTGAATGTAATGTGTTTGTGCCAGTTGAGGTTATTTTAAAAGTAACGCCGAAAAGATTAAACGATTTTTTGTTCTGCAGAACTTGGCCGCTCTATGTAAGGGATGGGGTTTGGAGACTTTTTGCGACGCGAACATGACTGAGGCATTAAAAAAAATAAGATTTTTGGCGCCCCAACCCAAGAAAGTTTGAGGTCTTGTGAAAGAGATATCTGCATTGACCTGCGCTTGTTTTCCAAATCAAATTACATGGTGGCAAGAAATTAAAAACTAGAGTGGAGGGTACTATCTCAGCAAAACTAGAAGGATTGATTGTGGAAGAGAAAAGATCGTTAATGGGTAGAAGAAACAGCCACCTGACCCCGGGGCACCCAGCTTTGAAGCTTAGGTGGAAGGCCGTAAGAAGGAAATTTGTTAAGAGCCCATCATGCCCGACCTGATTGAAAGCTTTGAAATTTGAGAAAGATCTGGGATTCCCAAAAAACTCAAGGGGGGTTTTTTCAGTTGGGAGACAAAAGGGAAAAAAGATCAACTGTGGATCTACTGTGAGGAACCATATTTCTACTGTAAGAACTTTTTTTTTAGATACTTTAAAATTTTTGGGGAAATTAATTTTTCCTTAAATTTTCAAACAACTGAAAAAAAATTTTGGTCTTTTTAAAAAATTTTGGGGGGAAAAGGGGGCTTTCCCCCCCCGGGGAAAACCTGTTTTAAAATTCGAAAAGGCATTAGGATGGGTGCAAGCTGGGACATTTTTTAAGAGATTGCTGGTAGGGTTTTCCCCCCCAAATTTTTTAGTTTAGAGAAGAAAGCGCTTGATCTGTTTGACTTTAAAAATTATATCGGACAAAAAAAGGGAAAACTGGGAAGAGGAAAATTAATAGGAAAATAGCGTAGAATTGGCAGAAATTTTTGGAAATATTTCTTGATGTTTTCTCTTTTTTTATTTTTGTAATTAAAAAATTTTTATAAAAAAATTTTTTTAAAAAAAATTTTTTTGCGTTATCTTGTTAAGTATGTTTATAAAAAGGGCTTTAAAAAAAAAAAAATAAAAACAATTATTTAAATTTTTTTTTTTAATTTCAATAAATAGAAAGTTAAAAAATTTTTTTTTAAAAATTTTCTAACTTTTAAAAATTAACTTTATTAATTTTTAAAGGGGGGAATTCTAAATGTTCCAAACACACCATATTTTTTTTTAAATTTTTTTAATTAAATTTAATACTAAAAATTTTAAATTAAAATTTTTAGTGGACGTATCATTTTTGGCGCCGAGCGCCAACCAAAAAAGTCCCCTTTTTGCAAAAAAAAAAAAGATTAACTCCGGGGAAGGACTTTTTATCGGGAAAATTTTTTTTTCTTAAGGTTTTTTTCAATTTCTTTCAATGGTTTTTGACTTTTCATCAAAAATCAAAATGGCTTTTTTTTTTGTTTGTTATTATCAATTGCAATTTTTATTACAAAAAAAACTTTAAAGAGCTATCCCATATTTTTTAACCTTCCCCTATTTTTCGCAGAAAAACACATCTCGACTAGACTAAAATTTTTTTTTTTGCCCACTGTGAATTTTGGGGATTTTTGGCGAAACTTTAGACGGCGCTTATTTTTTATCACAGATACCCCATTTAAAAGAAGAGTTGTTTTTCCTTTTATTCAAGAACACGATTAAAAAATTTTGGAAAATAAAAAAAATGTTAAACTTTTTCCCCCTTTATTGCCGTTTTTCCCCTTTAAAATTTTTCCCCGATTTGGCCCCAAACGTTTCGATCTACCGCACGAATGTTGTATTTTAAAAAATGTTTCCCCATTTTCCCTTCGGTCTCGTTCCAATAATGGATGATATTTGGAAGTAAATTCCCTGATTGTTCTTAAAACCTTTTTTTTAAACACCTATAAATCTGTAAGTTTGGTCGAAAAAATAATGACCTTATATTAGGAGAAAAAATACTTTTTAAAA
>JAHBCN010009055.1:27500-36286 GCA_019359885.1 Listronotus oregonensis | reverse complement strand
TTTTTATTTTTTTTTAGTAAAAAATTACCCCACGAGCGATGGTCCATGTTTTTTGAAACATCCTGTATATAACTCTTTTGAATTTTTCGGAAGTATTTTTTGTGTTGCTTTATCTTTCGTGTTAATTAATTCTTCTGGCGGACAAGAGAACGTATCTTGTTACCAATTAATATGGAATTATATGTTTTTTAAATTTTGATATAAAAAGTGACATTTTCTAAAACTGATCGGCGTATTAAAACTTTTTACTTTTCAACACTACAAGTATTACTATAATAAATAATAAAAATCGTACTTTTATTTTGATTTTTCAGGGATCAGACCCGACATTGCAATTTGAGCAGCTTCCACCAAATCACTAAGGACATCCAAAATAGATTCCGTCATTTTTTAGCTTGAGAAATGTAAAAACTTTCTGACACTAACTATGTCACTAAGGAGGCCGCTATTAAACCACGCTTAGCAACCAAACTAAATACAGGGTTCAAAAATCTATGTTATCGATTTATTTTTCATTTTCTTGTAATAAAAACAGTTTTGTTCAACTCGCGCTACCTTGCGGGCTCTTCCTACGCTCTACCAGCAGAAACCGCATGTCCACACAAAACTAAAAAATAGTAGATTCTTTATTGGTTAAAATGTCGTTATGGCAGAAACAAAAAAAAAATTCTCGCAAAATGGCGGTTTCTCAAAAAAAGAAGGTTTTTTTTAGTTATTTTTTAACTTTTTCGAATTTTTAAAAATAGTAAAAATTAAAAATGTTGATTTTTTGTGGATTTCTTCCATAGAAAGATATATTAAAAAAAATCATTTAAACTTTTAAGAAAATCGGTCCATTAGAACTTAAGATTTTGTGACAAACGTTTTGAAAAAAAAAAGAGTTTCGAGAAAAACGCGTTTAAAGTTTTAACTTTTGATTTTAGCATCATTACTCCGAACAATAGGCTAAGCTATAACTTTTAAAATAATATAAATTTTAAAAAAAATTTTAGGGAGATATTCTTGGATTTCTAAAGTATCGAAATATGGAGAAAAATCGATTTTTTTATCTTTTTTAACTAGAATACCCCCTTAAAGCTTTTTGAAAACCTGTTATGCAGTATTTATGAATATATAGTTTAATGCCTCGAAAACACAGTCATGTTTGTCAAAGTTTGCAAATGCTCATCCCTTACATATGAGCGGCCAAGTTCTGCAGAACATCCGGTCGGCGTTACTTTTGAGAATAACCCCCAACTGGCACAAACACAAATAATCCATAGCCTCGGCAGCTTCAAAAGCTTGGATTAATCTTCCGAGCCAGAAAATATTTCTCTCCTATAATCTGTATACTCTGTATGTATCCCAAATCAGACCCTCTTTAGAATATTGTTCTCATGTCTGGGGAATGGCGTCCCCTACAACACTTAGCATTCTGGACTCCATTCAAAGAAGAGCCGTTCGTCTTATTAATGATCCAACACTCACAGAAAGGCTTCCTCTTCTTGCCCACCGTCGAGCTGTAGGGGATCTGTCGCTTTTCTATAGGTACTTTTACGGCTTCTGCTCAGAGGAATTGGCCAGTATAATTCCTTTTCTGGCAGCTCCCAACAGAGGAACACGTGGTGCAACTTTTATGCATCCTTTTACAGTTCAGTTAGAGAGGCCCCGAACTTCCCGCTTTCTTCGTTCCTTCATCCCTAGGGTGTCAAGACTATGGAACCTGCTGCCCGCAGAAGTTTTTCCTTCTCCTCCCAATCTCCAAAAATTTAAGTCCCGTGTGAACAAACTCCCTCTCACCACACTAAAGACACCCACGGTACGTTAGTACTTAGGCATCAGCCTTCGTGGACTGTCCAAGATAAAAAATTGGATGTAAAAAGAGAAGCAAATCTTTAAGTTTCGGAGCTTCTCTTGCTGCTCATGTTAACAGGTGAACAGTAATCAATAAAAATTATGTAGGTTTAACTTGAATTTTAATTGTGTGGAGACCAGTAAAAAACCAATATAAAAATAAATGAAGATGATACAAAAGAAGTTTAAACAAGATATTTTTTATGCGAATCCGGCACTGATCAGTTTTTACACCGACCAATCAACAGACCCATTCGCCCATTTTAGGCCTGAATAATGCATCTTACAGAAGCGACCAAGTTGCGACAATTGACCAGCACGCCACATTCTTTAACCAGCCCCATTAATTAACGCAAATTAATTAATTTACCGAGTCTGTAATTGAACACATAATATTTCTTAGAACGGAGTTTGTTTAACCAATTAGACAATGGCAGGTACCGCTGTTAATGCCCAAGATGGAAAGAGAATCCGTGACAGGAATCTTAGTTAGATGCGACGGTAACGATGAAATTGTTATTAGAGATGTAACTTTGTATGTATTTCCTTGGCGGACTTTAAGTTCTGATTTTCAACCATTTTTAAGTTGTATTAAACAGTGAATTAATATTAACAAAATTAAAGACAAGTATAGACGCCCAAAACAATGTTAAATTTTTGGTTATAAGTTTGGACGCTCGCTTGCTCGAGCGGGCATCTATCAAGAGAAATTACGTTCTCACGCTGCTATACAGGGTGTCAAAAGTACGATTCTCAAGATTTTAATGCAAATTATTTTGGCCTATTTTCTGATTTTTTTTGGATGGTATGCAGCTCCGCAGCTCTTATGTATCTACCAACCTCCCCTGCATTCTTTATTTTTTACTTTATTTGGGGTTTTATTCGAAATTAAAAAATAATTGTACTTACCACAAAATTAGGCTGAACATCCATTTTAAAAATATAAATTATTATATTTTAAAACAGCACTTTTTTATTTTGCTTAAAAAATAGAAAGTCTTTAATAATAAAGAAAAGAAACAGCTGTGAACTGTGGTATTTGATACTTTTGCTTCGCGGCTTAATGACCTTATACTAATACCAGGATTTTTTTTCGCAATTCCCAAATTTTTTTTCTTGTTCCACAGCTATGTACAGGGTTATTTATTTTAAAGTAAACAGGGCTTAATTTTGGATTTCCCTGTACTTTTTTATAAAACGAATATAGCCATTTTGTAATTAGAAAACATACCCGGTATATTTCTATATCAATAGATAGAAATTTTCACGAGGAATTCGGTGATATAGAGATTGCTGGGTTTATTTCCTGCGATTCTGCTGCAATTGTCTTAAAACTGCATGATAATATAAGGATAGTTTTACCAGAAAAAACTTGGCTGCTACATTTCACAGGCGCTTATTTGTCAAAGTCAAGAATTTTAGAAATACGTTTATACGTTTGGGGTATTTTTATAATGACGTTTTCATCAGAAGAACGGCTTCAAATTATAACTCTCTTTTATAAATGTGGAGAAAACGCCAGGGAACACAACGAAGATATGCTGCAAATTTCCACCGAAATATATCAGTAAAAACGATTTTTAAACTGAAGGTCTTATTCGAAGAAACAAAATCGTTACATATTAGAAAAAGGACTACAATGAGAAAAAAAAACCGGATCGAGCTATTCTAAATTATTTTACTTTGTATCCCATGAAGTCAATTACTGACGCAGTTAGAGACTTGAGGTAGACCCCTGCAAGAAGAAGAGTAACGTATGCGACGGTTCAAAGAATACTAAAATAGTTTAAGTCTTTTCCATATCACGTTCTTCCCTTGCAGCATTTAACACGTGAACAAAAGGAACTTCGCTTTCAATTTGTTTCCCAAATTTTAATCCATGAACAAGATAACGATCCTACCCTGTTTTAAACGATTCTTTGGACGGATGAAGCTACGTTCACTACATCGGGAATGTTTAACCGACGCAATACGCACAGCTGGGCAAGACAAAATCCCAGGAAATTTCAAGAGATACCAAGGGAGGTCTTCCCTTCATGTCTGGTGTGGTGTGTTTAACAATATAATTTTCGGGCCAATATTCTATGAGGGATCCTTAACTGGAAAAAGATATATTAATCTTCTTGAACACGATATTAAGGACATTTTAGAAGAATTGCCACTCGAAACGTATCGCAAGATAATTTGGCAACAAGACGAAGGGCCCGCCCTATACTGTTCGTCAAGTTGTGCAGTATCTCAATCACCGATACAATCAGTGGTTTGGAAGTTATGACACTATTAGATGACAAATAAGCACCTGTGACCTGTGGCAGCCAGGTTTTTTCAGGTGAAACTATCCTTATAGTATCATGCAGTTTTTAGACAATTGCAGCAGAACCGCAGGAAATAAACCCAGCAACACCTATATCACCGAATTTCCCTTGAAAATGTCTATCTACAGATATAAAAATATACGGGGTATTCCATTTAAAAAATACGTCACTTGTGCTGTAACTCTTTTGTTTTTGTTTCAAATGTTTTTCTGATTAGATCATTGAATTCTACGGAAAAAAATACACACGCTCGCACATTGCTATTCAACCGTCTTGCTCGCACTCGCATAGGAAGGTGTTTTGCTCTGGCAAATAGTTAGTGATGAAATTTTTTTCTGGAATTTGATATTATGTATTCTGTATATATATATATATATATATATATATATATATATATATATATATATATATATATATATATATATATATATATATATATATATATATATATTATATATATATATATATATATATATATATATATATTATATATATATATATATTATATATATATATATATATATATATATATATATATATATATATATATATATATATATATATATATATATATATTATATATATATATATATATATATATATATATATATATATATATATATATATATATATATATATATAATATACAGTTCATTTGCCATATGGGAAAATTTTTTACTGACAGTCGAAACAAAATCATTTTGATGTAGAAAAGTTCTGCTTATTTAAAAACTAAAAATCCCTAAGCAAAAAGTTTTAAAATACCAGCAGTATACAGAAGTAGCGACAAAACGTAAAATTTATCCAAGACTAAAGTACCCTTATTTTGCAATATTCAAAGAAAAGTTATTTAAAGGAATTATTTAGAATTAATTTTTATTTACGAAATCACAGCCACCTACGAAAAATATATATTTTTGTATTTCAGTTAATCAGAACGGAATAAAAAGTAAAAGCTTTATTATAAAACAAATTAATGTATCACTTATAACAAAAGAAAATTAGTATAATTCAAATTTTAATATAGCCACCTTCTTTTTCCATGCATTTTTCTGTTAACTTGGAGAATTTTGAAACAACTTTTCTCAAAACAACTTGAGGGATTTCTCGAGCACACTGGGTTATTATCCTTTCTAAGCTATCGATATTTTGAAATGGTCGGTGAGAATACACTTTTTTCCTTTAAATATCCCCAAAGGAAGTAATCCAGTGGGTTCAGGTCAGGTGACCTCGCCGGCCAATGAATTTCTGAAAATCTTCCTATCCAACGCCCCTGGAACATTTCCTGAAGAAACTCGTTAACAGCTCGAGAACTATGGCATGGCGCACCATCATGCTGATACCACAAAGTATTTCTAATGTCACGTGGAAGGCCATTAATAAAGTCAGACAACTGATTTCCCAAAAAATGAAGGTAAACATCCGACGTTATATTACCCCGGAAGAAAAATGGGCCTATCAGTTGATTATCTAAAATTCCGCACCACACATTTGTCTTAAAAGAAAACTGATCCCGACACTGGATAACAAACCGCGGGTTAGCTGTACTCCACCATTGATAGTTCTGGGAGCTAACAACTCCATTTGACGTAAAACAAGCTTCGTCAGAAAAAATTATTTTTCTATAAAGATACGGGTCGTCTTCATGCTACCATGCTTCATGATACCAAGCTGAAAAATCAAACCGAAAATCAAAGTCTCCAGGATGCAATGTGTGGACAAAGATGGGTTTATTTATAGGGATGAAAATGATTTGCTTTAAGAACTCTTCTCCAGCAGTAGATTTACAGACTGAGCGTCTTTCATTTCCAGGAAGTACTTTTTCCATATTTCTCAAAAAATCTTGGGATTTTCAACAACGGCTTGATAATTTGCAAGTCAAAATCTTCATCATCTTCGACCCGAACTTGATTTTTTTTATTGAATTGTTTTCTACACTTCCACAACCTTTAAATTTTGCCATTATGTGTCCAACAGTTTGATGAGATACAGATATTTCAGGATGCCTTTCATTGAAAATCTCAGCGGCTTCTCTAAAGGTTTTGTAGTTGTCACCCACAATTAAAACAATTTCAATCTTCTGTTCCGTGGTTAGTTTTGGAGGCATAATAAATCAAAATGATAAATGGATAAACTGAATTTATAACTGTACTTCTGACTAGAAATAATGTCAGTGTTTATGTCAGTTATTATTGGCATAGTTACCTTCAGGTCCGATAATTACCTTTGTTAATTTTTGACAAATTTTTTAATGTAAAATAAAATACCCTTTTTTCGTAGGTGGCTGTGAATTCGTAATTAGATATAAAAATTAATTCTAAATAATTCCTTTAAATAACTTTTCTTTGAATATTGCAAAATAAGGGTACTTTAGTCTTGGATAAATTTTACGTTTTTGTCGCTACTTTGTATACTGCTGGTATTTTTAAACTTTTTGCGTAGGGATTTTTAGTTTTTAAATAAGCAGAACTTTTCTACATCAAAATGATTTTGTTTCGACTGTCAGTAAAAAATTTTCCCATATGGCAAGAACTGCGTGGGGACAGCTTTATATATATATATATATATATATATATATATATATATATATATATATATATATATATATATATATATATATATATATATATATATATATATATATATATATATATATATATATATATATATATATATATTTTATATATATTTAATTGTGTAAAAATTATAAGACAAATAAAATAACCAAAATGCTGCTTCTGTTTTTTATAAACATTTATTCCGTTCTGGTAACAATTAGGAGGGACCAAAATGTTCTGGCGCATTTTTAAAAAGTAGAAAATAGTGTGAAAAAGAATTGTTTTAAATTTTATAATTTCAAGACCAATAAAATAATCAAATTGCTGCTTCTTTTTTTATAAACATTTATTGTGTTCTCGTAACAGTAAGGAGGGACCAAAATGTTCTGGCGCATTTTTTAAGAGTAAAAAAGTTTAGAACCGTTTTAAATTTTCTGACTGATACCTTTACTAAATATAGTTCTATTTTATCCCCTCTTTAAAAATTAAGGGTAGTACACCCAAGTCGCAGTGGGTAACAAGAGGTAAACCTTATTGTTCCGCAGATATTAAAGATTCAGTAGGTGAATTTTAATGACTTTTGAAACAACTAACTCAAAAAACTTTACTGGCTCTTCCTTTATAAACAAATACCTAAATGGCATATTAATCTGTCATTATCATACCTTTGTTAATTATATTATATAATAATTATATATATATATATATATATATATATATATATATATATATATATATATATATATATATATATATATATATATATATATATATATATATATATGTATAATAAACCCAATTCAATATTTATCAAAACATTTTTTTATTTACTTCGGGGTAAAGACAAATCCTTTAATAATTTATGATTTTTTTTCCTTCACTGTTTGGCTTAAAAACCTATTTGCCGTAAAATTAAACAAATCAAAACTGTCCACCGTTCCACGCAAGACCATTTATTCATACGCAATCATGTCTTCAGTTACATATCGTTTCCTATTCTATCTGTTGGCAGTACCATCATTTAAAAGCCCTTTTTCTGAAACCCGATCTCTTGGCGCTAGAAGGTGCATAAATCAGGTAAAAAAAGCAAAATTAAGTGCGCACAGGTGCAGTGATATGCACCGCACGGTAGCTCGGCAGTACCGCAATTATGCACAGATACATAACTTACCGCTAGAACACGTATGTTCATTAAATCGGCGGAAATATCTGAAACTAATGAGCCTGGAATCGTACTGGAATCATTTATATATTTTATCGGCTTTTTTTAAATGTATTTAAAATACTTTGTTCTGCCTATTTCACTGGTATTTCTGATTTAAAATCGTTAAATGGTTGTTTCTACAGGGTTCCCCATAATAGACTACCCATTTTAATAGCCCAATCAAACTTTTAAAACTTAATAAAACAAACGTATTTATTCCAATAGGCTGCGAATAACATTTTCCCTAAGCGTATTTAATGAAGAATCTATCATCCTTAATGCCTTTTGGTCGTAAACGCATTTATTCCTTTCGATTTCTACAAAATCGAGCTCCTCTATGTCCCCTTCTTTAATAGCAATTTCCCGTTATGCATTAGTTTTTGTAGTGAAAATCCTTATTTTCATATATGTTTTTTATCCACCGGATTTTCTAAGCGTAGGAGTCTTAACTCAGACTTTCGGCAAGCACCTGCTACACCAATAATCATTTCAACTTGAGAAAATTCAAATATCTACATCTTAACTATTTTAAAGCAGAAAAAAATATAATAAAAACCCAACTCCATTTTTCCAAAACACTTTTTTTCCTTCGGGTTGCTTCCCTTAAAAACCTGCGCAATTTTTTAAAAGTCCAAAAAAATTTTCCAAACCCCCCTTATAAATTTTTTTTTTGTTTTTAGTTATTTTTTTTTTTGGTTTTTCCTTGGTACCTTTTTTTGGCTTTTTGGTATAAGGGTTTAAAAAATTTTTTTTTTTTGCCCCCCCTTGCATAAATTTGTTTTAATTCCTTTTATTTAAAAAACCTTATTTTTATCTTTTTTTTTTTTAGTTTTCCCCCTTAAAAGATTTTAATTTTTTGATCTTTTTTAAAAATTT
>JAHBCN010009055.1:0-22500 GCA_019359885.1 Listronotus oregonensis | reverse complement strand
AATTAAATATTTAAATTTTGGTTTTATTATAGCAAATCTTTGGTATAAGTAGGTTTTGTTTTATTTAGTGATATTGTAATATTAAAATGAAAATATTAACTATTTAATTTAATAATTTTAACATGTTCGGTTTAATATGCTGACATTTTTAGAACTAAAATATGTACAGGGCGTAACAAATTCGAGTGATCCATGGGGATCTTGGAAACCATGGAACGAAGTCGGTTAAATTAAGGAAATTTATTGTTCAACAAAATGCCGTTTAAAATGTGTCAGATTTCCAAATAGTTCCAAAGATATACGGAAAACCAAAATTTTGAAAAATGTATTGTATTTTTTTAACCCTATTTATTAACCGATTTTAAAATTAAAACACATTACATAAGCCACTTTATTTCCGCTAAATATTAGGGTTTTTGATTTGCCATTCAACGTTTTGTTTTCGACGACCATCATCAACTTTATTTTTTCTTGTGTACGCCATATAGATCTCTTTCACTCTCATTACTTCTTGAGCTAAGTACCGAACCACAAATCTGATATGCAAGTGTGATACATCGTTGAATAGGTCATTCAATAAGAAACTCAAAACTAAAAAATCCAATATGGCGTCCACAAGAAAAATAAAGTTGATGATGGTCGTCATAAAATTAAACGTTGAATGGCAAATCCAAAACACTAATATTTAGCGGAAATAAAGTGGCTATGTAAATGTGTTATTAATTTTAAAATCGGTTAATAAATAAGGTTAGAAAAAAGATCAATTTTGAAAATTTTTTTTTTTTTCGTATATCTCTGGAACTATTCGGAAAAATTACACATTTTAAACGGCATTTTGTAGGGCAAGTAAATGCGCAACTTTACCTTAATTTAACCAACCTCGTATCTCTTACGGTTTTTAAGATCCCCATGCATACACTCGAATTTGTTACACCCTGTATAATACATTTAAAGAGAAGCTGCTGCCCAATAACTGAACATATTCTTTTTAACGTGACTGGATTTTTTTCCGTATTCAGTCAATTTTAGTAAAATAATGTTATATATGACCTCAACACTGTTGACCTAAACAAACGTTACTTTCATTAAAATTGGAAATACGAAAATATATGGTTACTTTTTTAAAAATGATAAAAATCCATTATTACGTTTAGCTAACATTAATATAGGTATACAATTTTTTAAAGTTTTTTCGCTGTGTTAAAAAGTCTATTATAATTATAACAGGTTTCGCTGACAACTACAAAAACAACAGGTAAAAATCTTAACGTTTATTAAAAAAATATCTTGCTAAAGCTTTTTAAAAAACTGTTAAATAACAAAATATAATTTTCATTATAGAAGAATTAACCTTTAAGTTCTACTTTCTTGGAAAAAGAAACAGTCTTGTTCTCAACTTCGTAACGAAATAAAAATCAGTTCAGCTATTTTTCTTTGAACAGTCATTCGACGCCCAACCAACGGGATTAGTTTTTTAAGAATACCTTTGGACAACTCTGGCAACTGGTCTTTCTCTGACATTTTCTAAAAAAATAAAATAAACATTCGAAATGCTAAAATTAAAATATTAAGCAACACATTTTTTTGTAATAAGTGAATAGGTGGGTATATCAGATTTCTATACCAACATACAGATAAATAAAAATAAAATATAAATAAAATGCATGTTAAAATTTAATTTAAAAGTAAATTAACTCCTATACATACATACAGGGGCGACAAACTACAAGTACAAAGTGTTTTGAATATAATTAATTCAAAAAACTGTTTCTCAAATCGTATACTAGGTTTTACTAGGTGCTCCTAAACATTTAACTAAAAAGGTAAAGATACTCAGGCTTATACAATATATAGAAAGCAAGATACATAATATGTATTATTATTATAAATTTTATTTGTAAGAATTTTTTTTAAACAGGTGCAGTTTGGGGTACCTATAGGCTACAGGGAGTCAAAGTTTTAAAATAATATACTTAACTAAAAGCAGTTTGCTTAGAATAGCTTTAGTCAATTTCATTTACCCATATTCCTACTTGGCAAGTTTTAAAAAATGTAACGCGCGCCAATGCCTTTCAATTCCATTTAAGATTTTTTGAATAGTTAAATAAGAATTTTCATTTTAAAAATAATGCCTAAAAATATACAATTTATTAGACATGTAGGTAGGTATATGTATATATTGTTTGTTAGGTATACTGAATTTTATCACACTCTGTACTCATATTCTGTAGTCTGTAACAATATTAATGGTTTATACAATGTACTTAGTAGTGTTTTTAATCAGTTAATATCTAACATTTTATATAAACCTGTTTAGTTACGAAACAAAAGCGTATGCTCCTATAGGTAAGTTTATTTAAATAAAAATGCCTGTTTTGGTGACAATTGAGATCTATCGACCCTTGGTTTTTTTGACAACAGTTTTATAAAACAATGGTGTAAATACTTACCTAGGCTTGGATAACACTATCACATCCCCACTGTTGTAAAATGTCTTCAACTCCCATTATTTAATCGTACAAACACCCAAAACAAAAACACGTGCAACGAGACTAGAACAGTCCGATTAAATTTCGCTATACCCTTCACCTTGATCTATAATCACAAGAATGACCGGGCAAACCAAGCACCGCCAGTTTCCGGTGCCAATCGGGGTACATCGTATGTGGACTTTCTAGAAATGAAAATTTCCGAATTTCAAAAATTTTATATTTAGATTATATTGCAAATATATTCTCAAATTGAGCAATCCAAATGTTTCAAATTGAACATACAGGACGCGTTCTTTAAATGATATGTCATTTTAATTGTAAATGACCAGTTTTTATTTTAAAAGTAACTGAAATTTAAAGTAAAATTATATGTTATTTTAAACTGAAGAACAAAGAAGTTCAAACCAAAATCATGAAAGTCTTAGCTTTAGACTGTATTTTTAAAGTGAAAATATATTCTGAGGATATGAAATAATTTTATTAATCATTTTGAAATATTTCTTTTAAGGTGGCTTTCTTCAAATAAGAATCGGTAATCTCAATTTAAATAAATATAAACAAAAATATCTAAATACTCTATTTGATAATATGTTTTTTTCTGTGTAACAGGGTACGATAACCCAAGAGGACACCTATACACAAGATAGGCTTATAAAATGGGAACCCAAGTTGCAGAATGTGCGACGAGGAAAAAGAAACAGTCTACCATATCCTGTGGGAATGTGAAGAGCTGAATCACAAAAGACGGGAATTATTTGAGCAACCGAAAATTAGCCCACAGGAATATATTAATCAACCAATCTCGAGGTTATACAGACTTAGTAGTAGATAAGAAGGCTCCTAGGGAAGAAAAAGAAGGTATTTTTAAGGCTTCTGTTTAAAGAATTGAACAGTGTTTTATATTTTTTTTGCATGTCCTAGTATAGCAACACTAAGTGCCACTCCTATGCATCCCTTTACAGTTCATCTGGAGAAGCCCCTAACTCTTCACTTTGTTTGCTCCCTTATTTCCTAAGTGTCTATAACGTAAAACTTGCTGCCTGTTGTCTCCATTGGGGTAAAATGGAAAGGCTATTTACGCCGATTTTGATTTATCTGGGTTCCTAAACCCTTGTTTTTCCTTCCTGCTAGCTCTTGGTTGTTATTTGTTTTATGTTTGGTAGCCCTTGGTGTTCCAAAAGAAAAGAGATGAAAGTTAGATTCAATGAGGTCGATTATGAAATTCGCGCCCGCTGTTATTTTCCTTATTCCCGATTTTATCCCAGGTAGTACCCTACCTGGGGTTTGTTCGTTTTATGTCCCTTGCTGCTTTCCTTTAATTTAATTATAGCCTGAGCCCTGGTTGTCCGGGTTTTCTGCCCTAATAAAATAATCAAAGTTAAAGTTTTCCCAAAATGTCCTAGTTTTCCCTAATTTTATCTTGTTAACTATTTTTCACCGTCCCGGAATTTATTTCCAATTTGACCCTGGATTGTTTCCCTTAATAGCTAAATTATCCCGGACCCCGGTTTACCTGAGTATTCCCTTAAATTTAAATCTCAATTAATTATCCCCGAAATTCTATTTTTAGCACAGTTTCATTTTCTTATTTCCTCTTATTTGTGGGAAACAAAGGCGCCAGCCTCCCTTGTGCAATGGGGCAGCATCCTTTATCCCAACCTAAAATAAATAAACGATCTTTACGATTTTCCTGTAACATTCAGGAGCACCGAGCTTGCATGGAGAAGATAACCTCCTGAATCTTCTGGGACGCCGAGCTTACGAAGAGACGGCAGACACCAGGTTATTTTGATTTTCCATTAATTTCCTTAAAAAAGAAAATACCACGGAGTGCCGAGCTTGTTGCTGATTCTTAAAAAAAAGGTTTATTATTAAAAAAGAATATAAAAAGAAATGAAACTGCAAAATTAAATTTTCTCTGTCCCAAATCCATATTTGGCCGCTTCACCTCGATAAAGAAAAGCGTAATCGTATAAAAAGCAGCGACTTAAACAAAATAAATAAAGTACAAAAATCAAACAAAATTATTAAACTTTCCCTATTTAAAAATGCATTACTCTTAAACCGAATTTAACAACCGAATTTAAACTCCCATCTCATTTCATTTCACCAGCCTATTTATCAGGCGGTATCTATTTTTGGATGCGGCGCCTACCGAGGGCCAGCATCGACTGCCTTGACTTCGAAAAGTCGCGGCTTTTTATAGATTACGTGACACTGTGGAGGTTT
The DNA here is from genome assembly GCA_019359885.1 of Listronotus oregonensis. Classification (NCBI taxonomy): domain Eukaryota; kingdom Metazoa; phylum Arthropoda; class Insecta; order Coleoptera; family Curculionidae; genus Listronotus; species Listronotus oregonensis. Next base: position 17,779 of record JAHBCN010009055.1, on the reverse strand, counting down.
TTCCTTCGCCTCCTCTAAACCTATAAATCTTTTTGCTTCCTGAAATTGGTAAACAAATTCCATTTTCACAAAAACTGAACACATTTTAGAATAGACCCCTTGCACATATTTTTTATTGACTAAAAGTAACCCTTTGTATATACCTAAATAGTATTTTATTTTATTTTATACAACATATTCTGTGATATGGACTACTTCCTCAACTTTGAAATGTCATATATCGGTTACTATTAATTCTACATCCTGTACCCGGCACCATCTTGAAGACAGTAAAAAAAGTTTTCTTTTTTATGTCATACTAGATGAAAAGCCTGTCTCCGCCAGGCGAGAGACAATATCAAGTAGCCTCTGTCTCCGTAAGACGCCTTCCGTACGGCTAACGGTAAAAAAACACTTTTTTGCTCCTATTTTTGTCCCGGGAGCGAAATTCCAAAAACGGGATTCGTTAGGTTCTAGCCACTGCTAAAGACTACCATTGTGCCAAATTTCATGATTTTAGCTCAAGCCATAACTTCAGATTCACGTGGACAGGCAAATAAATATATATACCTACCTACATATAACTATATATCCACATTAGCAAATTATATATATATATATATATATATATATATATATATATATATATATATATATATAAAATATATATATATATATATATATATATATATATATATATATATATATATATATATATATATATATATATATATATATATATATTTCATTTTTTAAAACGAACCACCCTAAATATCTTTAAAAAAACACTCACCAAAAAAAAAAGAAACACGTCGATTTAGATATACAGGGGAAAATTTAATTTTATATTTGATAAAATTTTATCGGTCACCTCCTAACCTCAAGTTAACCTCACTTTGATATGTCAAATGGCAACCCCCATAGTGTGACACATCATTGTAAGCGGCATGAAATTTGCTATCCAACAGTACTAAGAAACTTTAAATCGATGGACGTAGAAGCGACTTAGAAGTAAAAATGTGTGTTAATTAGTTTATCGTGTTCAAATAATTTATTTTATCAAATGCTCAAAATGTGCGCCGTTATTGGCGAGACAATAATAAAGTCTGTTTTGAAATTCTTCGCGAACGTTGGCGAAAGTTTGTCTGGTAATACCTCTGCATTCTAGTGTAATTCTACATTTAAGTTCTTGAATATTTGCAGGTGGCGTTTTGTACACTTTACTTTTAAATAACCCCAGAGGAAAAAGTCTAGAGGAGTTAAGTCTGGAGACCGTGCTGGCCATTCGATGGCACCTCGTCTGCCTATCCATGTGCCTGGAAACTGTTCATTGAGCCACCCTCGAACTGCTAAAGCATAGTGGGGAGGGGCTCCATCTTGCTGGAAATGCAAATTATTTTCACTGAGTTCCATAGCACCATTTTCATCCACCTGATTTTCCAAAGATTGGACGATAGAAGGGTATATCGCATTTTCCAAAAGGTTCAGATACAGTTGCCCAGTTAAATTTTCTTCCAGAAAGAATGGCCCGATAATTTCGTTTCCATAAATACCTGCCCAAACGTTGATCTTCTCTGGAAATTGAGTATGTCCTTCCTGAAATATGTGCGGATTTTCATTATCCCAATATCTGCAGTTATGTCTATTAAGAATTCCATTTAAGAAGAAAGTTGATTCGTCAGAAAAGCAGATATTTTTGATCAAATGAGGGTCTTCGTCAATTCGCTGGCACATTGATTCGCAAAATTCTATTCTTCTATCATAATCGTCTTCGTTGAGTTCATGAAGAATTTGTATTTTGTATGGAAAAAATTATTCTTTTTCAAAATTTTGTGCACGGAACCCGTAGAAATATTGGTCAGCTTAGAAACTTTTGGAATAGACAACGTCGGATCTATTGCGAACTGTCCTAGTACCTCAACCTGGCGTGGTTCGTCTAAAACCCTTTCATTAGTACTTTTCTTGTTGCATACAGATCCAGTTTGTTCAAACTTACGCACCAATTCCATTACATATTTATGCCCCACGTTTTTATTTTGATGCCTCTCATTGAATACTCTGGCGGTTCTACGCGCGCATCGATCTTCAGCCCCATATAGGAAAATTATTTCTATTCTCTCTGCTAGAGTATACACCATTTTAAAATCAAGATTCTTAATTTTAAACTATCCACAATCCTAACAGTAATATTTAACTGGTTCCTAAACGTCTTAAAAACTTGTGCTATTGCAGTGTTTTGCTGTAGCAGGTAACACAAAAATAATAATTGGAATGAATGCACACTAAAATAGTCTGCGAGGAATTTCGAAAACAAGCTTGTCTCTCCAATAACGGCGCACATTTTGAGCATTTGATAAAATAAATTATTTGAACACGATAAACTAATTAACACACATTTTTACTTCTAAGTCGCTTCTACGTCTATCGATTTAAAGTTTCTTAGTACTGTTGGATAGCAAATTTCATGCCGCTTACAATGATGTGTCACACTATGGGGGTTGCCATTTGACATATCAAAGTGAGGTTAACTGGAGGTTAGGAGGCGACCGATAAAATTTTATCAAATACGAAATTAAACTTCCCCCTGTATATCTAAATCGACGTGTTTCTTTGTTTTTTTGGTGAGTGTTTTTTTTTAAAGATATTTAGGGTGGTTCGTTTTGAAATGAAAGCACTGTATATATATATATATATATATATATATATATATATATATATATATATATATATATATATATATATATATATATATATATATATATATATATATATATATATATATATATATATATATATATATATATATATATATATATATATATATATATATATTTTGTCTGTACCAAAATCCACAAGTTATAGGACAAAGTCTGCAGAAAAGCAATAAAAATTGGAAAAAACCATAAGAGTGGCCAATTTTAAAAAATCATATTTCGGTTACTACAAATCATAAGATTTATTCTTGTTCTGTACACTCGCGTTTTGTACACCTGAGGTTGATCCCTGTCTCTGATGGTTTATAAAATATGGTAAAATAAATTAAAACTCATTTTATAACTAAATATCATAATATTTATTGCTCACTTATAAGATGCAATAATATAAAATACTTATTTAGATAATAGTGATATTAAAATATCTATAATTATATATGTTTTAACTATCTACCTAAACGGAAAAGTTTACTGTTCCTACTTTTAGTGATTTATTACGTCTAAAATATAATTGGGAAAAATAAAAAGCCGCCTTAACTAACCAGAACAAACCATTTCCGATTAGAACTAAGGGTTTTTCAATTTGCCCAAATTATCTCTAGGTAGAAGTTAATAACAAAATTTTATAATAATTTCCAATATGGTATTTATTTGGTTGGTTATTTGAGTCGTCACAATGGTCGATGTACGAAACGAGAAACATAAAATTGATTAAATTATTTAGTGTAAAAAAACAAGAATATTTTAGGTAAATTTCTGAAGTGTACGAAACTAGAAAATACGGCCAACCTTTGGGTCAAAGTCATATTATTATAAATAATTATGAATGTTTCGTATTTAAAGCAGTCTTAAATATAATAACCGGCAGCGACAAAAATAAATAAAATACATTTGACAAATATGACAGGCATGTTAAAAATGATCAGCAACCAGAATAAATGAAGAATAATTTGTCTCGCTAGATGAGCAAGAAATGTAAGAAATGTATAAATTTATAAAAAAATTACTTTTAATTAAATGCCAATGATAGCAGCATGTAAAAAATGCATTTCCAAAAGAACGGGAATCATTTCAGAAATGTCAAGATCTTTGAATTAATACGAGACTTCAACTTACTAATCACCAATGTGCATTTTGTTAATGAAGCACAGACGTGTTACAGTATCCTTGGAAAAAACGCAATTTATTTTATACAATTAAATTGAAATTTATGAATTTTAATTTAAAAATTAAAGGGAGACCAAGCGATGATTAAATTTTACAGTCATATAAATTTAACTAACATTTAAAAAATTTCGGCATGCGGTCCATGGAAAGCACTGCTTCCGAACAAAAAAAATAGCATTGTACCTTAGCATCCGTGTGTTAAGCAAATTTAACTATTAAATACAATGCGTACGGCCATACGGGCGCACCGCCCCTCGCTTCGCATCGCCCTGGTACCTAGGAGCATCGCACTGTAAATTGAGCTTTGTATTTTTCGGAGCCTCGCACATGTCGTTTGTTTTGTTTTTGAAGTTAGTAGCGTGATGGATAAGGATAATTTAATTACAATCGCATGTAATCGAAAAAACGTCGACAATCTTTTCTTAAATCCTTATAAAGGTGATGGAATTCTCCAAAGTAACTTCGTTTTTTATTTAAAGGGTGTACTGACATCCTTGGTTTATTTCTAATTAAATACCACTTTGTTAAGTTAGAATCTTATAAAATATCATCCTCATCTGACGATGATGGGGCCATGTTTAAAAGTAAAAAAAATTACTACGGAAAACGTACTGTGCGCTGTGCGCCAACGTGGACACTTGTCGGCAATGCTCTGTGCGAGGTAGAGGCGATACTATGGTATAGGCTAAGTGCGGTGCGCTGTGCGATGCGCTGTGCGGTGCGCCGTTGTGGACGTACCCTTAGACTTTCGACAAGCACCTGTTACACCATGAATCATTGCAACCTGAAAAAATATAAATATCTGAGGCTACCCAACTATTTCAAAGGAGAAAAGTGAGAGAGTAGATAAGCCGTATACCTTCATCATTAAAACTGACTTCTCATCGGCTTTCGTTAATAATCTTAAAATATGTTCTTTGTTAAGTACATAAGACTTTTTTGTTTTATATCCTTTTGACTGCCGCTTCAAAAACGTCACAAGTCCAGTAAACTTTTTTATATCAATATTATTCTTCAGCAAAATTTCTGTTCTTAACATCGAATACAATGACCATATCGTGGAGCTCTTCATATACAGTGTACTTTGAAAATATGCCAACAAAATTTTTTCAGTACGCTTATTATTCTTTCGTTTAAGCCGGTTTTTTTAAAAAAGGACCCCGGGGGTCGCAATGAAAAAGGGGGGTTTCCCCAAATTTTTAAAAAAAAGACAAAACCTAATTTTTAAAACATGTATTTTTATTTTAATAAAGCCGTAAATAAAAATTAACAATTAATTATCAAACGAAAATAAAAAACTAAATATTAAAAGTTTTAAAAAAACCTTTTAAAAAAAAAAAAAAAATAAAGTCAAATATTACAATGTTAATGAGACCCATGCGCCTGTTTTTTTTAAACTAGTCTTTCAAATCTAGGTGTGTATTTGAGACAACACAATTATATCGTTTTCAAGTACGAGACGATTTCTCATTTTGTTTTAATGGCAGTCATAGACGAGAAACTTAACTCACATAAATATGATGTTACAAATGAAACCAAACATTTTAAACCATTCGCCAACTGAGGGTATTCCTGCATCTTTTTGGTCCAAAATTCGCCCCCGGGGTTTTGGGAAAAATTGCAGCTTGAACATTCCATCACTTGATATTTCAATAAGTTGTTCTTTCATGTTTATTGGTATTTCAGCATGTTAAAAAAGGGAACCAAAAAAAGGATTCATATCCATCTGCAACTGTCGTAACTGTTTTGAATTTCTTCGGGGAAATAATCACAGAGCTTTTGTTTTAAAAAGAAAAAAATTGATGCCTGCAAAAACTTGTTAAAAAATTTTTAGCATTTTAAAAAATTTTCTATAATTTCCTGAATGATGGAATAATGAGCTGTTTTTGCCAAGTGAAGTTGACCATAAATGATTTTTTTAAAACCCTTAATTTTATCTGTGGCTGTAATTATATTAATGTCGCGACCTTGCAAATTACTGTTCAAAATATTTAATTGTTCGAAAATATCAGCAAGGAAACCTAGTTTCAAAAGCCAAATAGGATGGGGAAAATTGATTTTAAATTTTGGGGACTTCTCATCTTTCAAATACATTAAAAGCTCTGCTCTTAAGTGAAATCCCCTTTTTTTTAAAACGTTGCCCCTTGAAAGCCACCTTTTTTTGGTGTGATAAAGAAGATTTTGAAATATAGCACCCTTTTTGCAGATTTTTCGAAAAATACGGGTCTGTAAAGCTTTTCCTTTAATGGAATTTACAACTTTAATGATGGTTTTCATAAGACAGTCCTTTTCCCCGGGGGTAAAGTTTTTTTACCCCAAAAAGTTTTGGGGTGTAAAAAAAATGTCTCCATGTGGCATTAGGCATTATTTCTTGTAATCGGGGCGACAAGACCAGATTGATGTCCTGTCATAGCTTTAGCGCCATCCGGATATAGCAATACTTTTTTCCCCCGTCAATAACATATTTATTTTTTGCGTTTCACAAAACTGTCGAATAAACATTTTCCAGTGGTATTGGTCTCCAATGGGGAACAAAATAAAATATTTTTCTTGAATGCCATTATTTGTATCATATCTTACAAACGTAATAAATTGGGCACAGTTAGATATATCCGTGGATTCGTCCATTTGAAGAGAGAAGTACGTGCATTTATTAAGATTTTCCACAACTTGCGTTTTTAATATCTTCTGCCATATCCCCAATTTTTTTTTGGGGTAGTATTATTTGACAGAGGTATTGTTTTTAACTTTGCAGCCTCTTTTTCACCGATCATTATATGTACCATTTCAACAGCTGCTGGAAAAAACAGATTTTCAGCAATTGTGTGCGGATTACTAGTTTTGGGAACGCGATAAGCAACTTTATAACTTGCTAATAATGCTTTTTCGTTAGTAGTGGTTGCCAATTGAAAAGATCTTGGTTTTTTGTGAAGGACGTTCGCTTTTTTTTCAAAGAATTTACGGGTTTGTCTTTTTTTTTCGGGGTGTTTGCTATTTAAATGTCGAAGTAACTTTGATGGCTTCATGCTTTCGTTTGACAATATTTTCCACAAATAACACATTGTGGTTTATTGGAAATAATGGAAAAAACCCTATTTGGGTAATCATCACTGTAAAGTCTGTTTTTCTTTTTATTACTGCCACTTTCAGACGTAGATGGTTCGGGGACTTTTTTTTTAAAAAATTATCCATAATTTGAAATTTTTCGTAGACGTAAATACGTAAAGGGGGAAAACGTAAGTCGCAAAATATTTACTCATTATTTAAAAACCCCGCTGCATTCGCCACAACGCGCTGTTTCGAACTGAGGTCTCATTGCACATCGCCGCTTATATAAAGCCGAAACGAGGCTGAGAACGTTCCGGGGTGCCATCTACTAGCGAAGTAAGGAGTAGAGCCTTCGCGAATATCATGGAAAAGTATTGCGATGTAGAACAAAAAAAAAATGTCGCGGGGGGAAAAATGTCAGCGACTTTTTATTATTTTATTTTTATTGTAAATGCTAGTCTGGCAGAAGTACTACTAGTTTACTAGGGGGGAAAAGATCGCAATTATTAAAATAATTGTTGAATTTTATAAATGTATTTAGTTTAAACTTAAAAAAGAAAGTAAAAAAAAAAATTTTAGAAACCATCAGTTGTAAATTAGGCACGCTATTTTTGTCGCTATTTTGGTTTTGGGGGGTGAGTAGGGGGGCGTGAACAATTTTTTTAAAAAAAAGGGGTCGCGCTTGATAAATTTGGGGGAAAAAATGCTTTAAGCCAATTATTGAATTTTTTTATAAGTTTTTAAAAATACTTTGATTTTGATTTTTCAGGGGTCATATTGCGATATTTTTTGGGTTTGAGAAATGTTAAAAATTTTAAAATGTCACTAAAAGCCGCTATTGAACAACGCTGCAAGCAAACTAAATACAGGGTTTGAAAAATTATTATATCAAATTTTTTATAATTTTCTTGTAATAAAAACAGTTTCATTCAAAATTAGAAAAAGTGTTTTATGAAACAGGTTGGGAAAAGTTTATTTTGGGTAGCTCGCGCTATTTTGCGGGCTCTCGCTACGCTCGACCAGCAGAAATCGCGCTCGTTACAAAAAATGCAACTTTTTTCCCCCCTGGTTGCATTTTTAAAAAATAGTTTATCATTAATTAAAAACAGAATATTTTGGGGAAAAAACCCAAAAAACCCCCTTTTTTTTTAAAAAAAATTCCATATCAGTGGGTATTAATGATTTTTAGAAAAACATTAAAACAGCGCAAAACGGTTCTCTATTTTGGCTTGACAATTTAGCCTTGCAGAAAAATTATAATCTAAGGACATTTCAGAATTTTCGCTTAAGAAAACCTTCAACATCAAAGTCAGGAATATAAAAGTACACCAAATATTTAAATTTAACAATACAAAAGAAAAATAAAACATCTACGGTCAAAAACAATAACAACCCATTTATTGTTTAAATAATTGTTACCAAATATGACCAAGGTCAAATTAAAAAAAACAACACCAAAATACCGTTTCTTATTTTTTGCTCGTGCACGACTGCAGTCGAAGAAAAAGTTTGGATTTTTTTATTGAAGTTGCTTCTTTAACATTTATAGACTGGTAAAAAAAGATGGTTTGTTTATGAATGACGATTTTTTTTCCGTTCTTGCGGAAAAATTTCAAACATTTGATACGTGCGTCAACGACGTCTGCCCTCAGGTATCTGGCCCCCTTTACACTCCGTTTGTGAATAAATTAGTACTTATCAAAAACATCCATATTTACAACTTTAAAAATGACGATTTTTCTTTCCAAATTTTCATCCCCATTTTAGCCCCCACCCGAAGTGATGTTATTCAAAAAATTTAGACAAATCATTTTAAATCGTAATCAATAACCTACGTACCAAATTTTATACTTCTTAATTTAAAAATGACGAAGTTCAGAAGCCGAATTACCAACTTCCATATTAACAACTTTAAAATGTAACGATTTTTTATAAAAAATTTCATCCCCATTAAAAAATCCCTAGTGATGTTATTTTAAAAATGTCTAAATAGATATTTTTTAATTCTAATTAATAACCTTCATAACAATTTTTATACTTCTGAATCCAGAATTGACGAAGTTCCACACACTCCCCCTCCATTCTACCCTTTTAGGGAGAAGATGTTTCCTTTCTTAGCTAAAGTCTCCTATTTTCCTGGGTAATCAAAAGTCTAATTAACAACTTCCATATTTACAACTTTAAAAATGACAATTTTTCTGTACATATAACTTTTATCAGCATTTTAACCTCCTTAACAGATTGTTGTAAACCTCTAGACTTTAGACATGTATAGTTTGATAAGTGGTAAGTATATATTTTATATTTTATTAAATACTAAGTTTGGACTACCAAAGGAGCTAGAGTATTGTCCTAAACACACTACCCAAACTTTATTATTTAATGTTTATTGACAATATAAAACCTTTCCAATGTAATTAGGGTTGCCCATCCTCTATAAATGTTAGTCAGAATGTTACCATTGTTTGTTGTCCTAAGAACCCCTTTTGTAACTATTTTATTTTAAGTTGCATTGTTCCCATTGTAATATTTAGTTGGGTTCCCTTTCTTTAAAGTGGGTAATAAAGTAAAGGGGACCCATACCTAATGTTAAGGGTTTTTAGTGTAAAAGTAAAAAAGTTACCTCCTAAGAATCGTCTTGTCAACATTAAACCAATTTACTGTATTTCTTTGCACTTATGTTTAATTTAATAAATAGATCTAACTAAAAGTATTTGGTGCCAAGTTTTTTCTTCTATATAAAAATTTGTGTTAGAACGGCCAGTAACAGTAAATTCCTTAAGATGTAATCTAAAAAAGATTAAAATAGATCATTTTTAATCATAATCAAAAGCCTTTATACCAATTTTCATACTTCCAAGGCCAGAAATGATGAAGTTTAATACAATCTTTTACCCCTTATTCTCCCCTTTTGGGGGGTGAGTCCCTAAATTATTTTCCAGCCTATGTTCACCAGGGATAATGTAGGATTCTAATGGTAAAAGAATTTTTTAAATCGGTCCAGTAGTTTCGGAGCCTTTTTAATGCAAACAAACAAACAATCAAATATTTTCTTTTTATATATAATATTATAGTATAGATATAATAGGTTAAAATTTAAGAAATATGGATATTCTTCTATTAATTAAAAAAATTATTGTATTTTTAGCACTGCAACAGACCAATTTTTAAAAATTAAAAATGTTTTTTTGTTTCAGAATAATGTTGGCTATGCATGTAATCATAGATGTCTAATAATACACACACGATGTTTTGTTCTGTTGACTACTAGCACCACAATTTGGCTATTGCAATATTAGAACAAAAGAAATAGATTCAAAAGTAGGGTTAGCACAGAGGTCACAGGTGTTACAGCTTACGTCAAGCTGAACCATCTTCAATTATCCAATTTTGCACATTTGATCATATTTTACCAAGCATCACTAAATACCAAGGTATGAAAAGCATTGAAAATGTCACATATTTTTAGAAAAATTCAAAAAATCGCACAATGTTCCCGTATTAAGTGAAATAGTGCTGTTAGTATTTAAAAATTGATATCATTCGTCTTTAAAAAAAAAAACAAAAAATTAAAATCCAATATGTTTTTCTTAGAAACTTAAAACATGTAAAAAAACAAAGTGTATTTACAAGAATATAAACTGTTTCAATCGCTTTTCTAAAAAATACCCATTAGGGAAGAATCTGAAAAAAGTGTTGTATTGTTTTCCATATAATTCTTAAATTTTTAATTAATTTTTTTTTCAGTTTTTTTTTGTAATAACCCTATTTTGGAACATTACCATAATATAAATAATGGTGTTTCAGATATCAGTTATTTAAAGAGATTTTTTCTTACGTATGGTAACTACGATACGAATAATCTATATACAGTAAAGCGCACCGTACTGCGAACATAGGAGGCTCCTGGACAATTTTGGATGTACCCAATTACAAAATACCAATAATAATTTTGTGGCTTGCATCTCAACTTCCGTCTCGTTTTCTCACGTGGCGCATTTTTGGTTAGGACTGGTGGGGAGTGCGGTGATAAATTCGGAATAAATTATCTGTCCAGTTTAGTTGTTTACTACGTTTTTATTTTCAGTAAGAGGATGCAGTGTTTATAGGCAAGTTTAGTAGCAGGAGCTAGCTAGCGTCAACCGACTTCGGTCTGATTTCTTATCAGTCATAAATTTAAAATTAGTTGCTTACGAGACCGCAACGTTTGCTGCTTAAAAAAACCAAACAGTTTTTCCTAATAAAATAAAATAATTTTCTCAAATAAATAATGGAACGTAGAAGCTATTTTTAAGAAAATAATTTAATGTGCATTCATAGAATAAAAAAAGAAAAATTATTTTTCAAGTTATCAAAGATGATCAAATAAACCACCTTCTTGAGCCAAACAATAACCAAGATTGTCATAAAAACGCCTTCTGACATTTGCTAGAATGTTAAAGGTAATAATCCTAAATTCCCAATTCCCAATTTGTAATTGCAATTCTTGTAGATTATTAGCCCTATTCTCCTGGAAACCATAAATTTATGATTTTACGTGACCTCAGAGAAAAAAATCGTTGGGTGAGACCATGAAGTGAAAATGTCGATTCATCAGTAAAAACAATGTTTCTTATAAAATTTTCATTGTTATTTTTCATTTCCATTACAGTTTCAAAAAATTGCCTTCGTCTAAAATGATCATCAGGGAAAATTTAATTGGTTTTTCTTACTTTGTAGGATCGGTATCAATTTTTTTCAGCACTCTTTCCACTGATCTTCTGCTAAAAAAAACCTGTTCTGCAATTGTATTAATGGAAACTGTAGGATTTTTAATAACACTTGCCACTACCATAATTTTTTTCATTTCCCTTTTGTTGTTTTTTTCTGAGGCACTATCATGTTTATGTTTTCTTGGAGTTAAACAACCAAATGTCAGAAGGTTTTTAATGACTCGGTAAATAGTGGAAATCGTGGGAGTCGGCCTGGTTAGAAATAAATTATTAAATAATTCCCCAATTCCCCTAACAGGATTTCCACGGTGATTCCGTTCAACAATTTGAATTAAAAAAAAACTTTTTGGTCGCAAATAATCGACACAGTACAACTATTGCTGTCGAGCGTTCGATACTAAAGAACTATTTCAGAAATAAACGTATTGAATTGTTCGCTGGAAAATTATTGATCGATAAGCAATGCGTGCGGCGTTTTTAGGTACATCCAAAATCGTCTAGGATCGTCCTATGTTCGCAGTGGTCTGCGCTTTACTGTATATAATTTGCTAATGTGGATATATTTATTTTGTAGGTAGGTATATATATATATATATATATATATATATATATATATATATATATATATATATATATATTATATATATATATATATATATATATATATATATATTTTTTTTTTTAGTCTGTCTACGTGATTCTGAAGTTATGGCTTGAGCTAAAATCATGAAATTTGCACAGTGGTAGTCTTTAGCAGTGGCTGGAACCTAACGAAGCCCGTTCTTTGAATTTCGCCCCCGGGACAAAAATAGGAGCAAAAAAGTGTTTTTTTACCGTTAGCCGTACGAAAGGCGTTTTACGGAGACAGAGGCTACTTAATATTGTCTCTCGCCTGGCGGAGACAGGCTTTTCATTTAGTACTATATAATCCAGATAATCAATCAAGCGTCAAAGTCCCCGGAGCTGCGAAGTATAATTTTGGCCTTATTTTCAAGTGCTGTAAGTCTTAGACTCATGAGTCGGCACACCTAGTATGCGGTTTTAGTTTTTGGTAAATTTTCTTCAAATTCTTCTTCTTCCCTAGGAGCCGTCTTGATTTACAACCGGAGGCAGCGCAGCCTCTTGGACTTTTTGTGCCTAATCTCCTAGAATCTTATACCAATCCTCCCATTAGTCTTGTCCTTCTACAAGTCTGTATAACCCCGAGACGGATTAGTTGATATATTCCTGTGGGCTTATTTTCAATTGCCCAAATAATGCCTGTCTTTTGTGCTACAACGCTTCACATCCGCACAGAATATGATAGGCTGTTTCTTTCCCCTCGTCGCACATTCTGCAACTTGTGTCCTCTCAGGTTATTGTGCCCTGTTAGCAGCTCCACTGTTATGCGAAGTATTTTTCTACTTTGTCTGAGTAGTCCTTCCTTCCTTCTTTTGGATTAACCCCTTTTAAGGCCCTTTCCATGTCTTATTCTACGAATGCTCCCCCAGTATTCCTCGTGTTTCTTTCGAAAGCATTCCCTGGTGTGCCTTCGTGCTGAGGTTTTGGTTACTTACTCCAAGGGCAGATTCTGGTCCAAAGTATGGTGTAGATGATACCTGTCTCGCTAGCTCATCCGCATTTTCGTTGCTTTCTATTCCCGAATGTCCTGGTACCCAGAGGATATTTACCCTGTTGCGTTTTCCCAGGACTTCCAGTTCTTTTTAGCATTCCCATGTCAGCTTGGACGTTACTTTGGGGTTGACTGGAGCCCCTAGTGACGCCTGGCTGTCTGTTATTATGTAGATCCGCTTGTTTTGATAAGCCCTCCTGTTATTTTCTTTTGCACAGTGCAGCAAAGCATATATTTCCGTTTGAAATACAGAATTGTGTGTTCCTAGTGAAATGAAGAATTGAGAGTTTCTCATTTCAGTTTACACGCCCGCTCCAGTTTCCTGCTCGGTTTTGGATCCATCTGTTCCTACAAATTTAAATATATTATTTCAACCCTAAGATTAAAAATTTTTCCGAATCACACTAGGTGCATCCGAAAAATTAACCCAAAATTTACATAAATATTTTAATCCCAAAACTAGCGATGCTAAGTCTCTGTAATTAAAAAAAAATATATATTTTAAAGTGTTAAATTCGGTTTTGTGTAGGGAAATCGTTGGGCTTTGTTCCCGGAAAATCAAGCTCGAGAAAACTCGAGAACTCGAGAAATCATATTTGAGTCTATGAAATTATAAAATAAAACTATTTGCGTTTGCCGTTTGTTTTTAAACGCGCGGCGGAGCGGCACGGGCCAAAGCGCCGTGGTACCCTTGCTGATCTCGCCGATCGCGCGCGGCAAGCGTTCTGGCGGCGTCGTTTTTCATAATACAATACAGTAGGTAATACACCAGTAATGCCAACCTAGGAAATTATTCCCTAGTTCTAGGGATTTTTCCTACAATAGGGAAAAGGGAATTTTATCTAATATCTAGGGAATTTTCAACTTTGGATTGTTTTCAGTTCAATTTATAGAATTTGAGTCAATTTATCAATTTTAATATTAAATGGACTACTAATGACAAGTACCTATTAAATCCTTATACCCTGGGTTATGGTTTGACCATTGTATCTTTTCAAAAATTGCTTCTTGTTGCGCTGATTAATCTAATACGGGTTAATTCGTGGTATCGGGTTTCGGGGAATTACAGATCAACTGCTACTTAGCATCTCTCTGCATGTTGTTGCCCTTTCGTATTTTGTGGTTGTTGCCCACAAAATACTAAGGAAAAAAATGTCAAGTTCGTGTATTTGTTGCCCCACGTAATGCCGAGACTGAGCGAGTATTTTCAGTCGTTACCGACGTATAAAATAAAAAGCAAATTAATTATCCAGTGAGGCATTAAATGCAGTGTGTTTAATTCATCTTTCTAGTGAAAACTGCTGCCAAAATTATTCATTAAATGAAAACATTTAAGTCTTATGAAAAAGGAAGACCTTTATAAAAAAAGATTGATTTTAAAATTTTTAGAATTGTTTTTTTTGTTTAGAAACTTTTATTTTTGTTAATTTTATTTTTATCTCTTCCATTTTACCATGAATTTTATTTTTATGTATTTTTTGAACTTTTCTGACAATAAATCATTTCGTAAATTTTTTTTCTTTTAATTTTATCCAGGAAATTCTAGGGATTTTTTCACAGAAAAATTAGGAATTTTCAGCGAGCGGTTGGCAACACTGTAATACACACACTTTCATTAGTGTTTCGACTCTAGCGAGTTCAGACGGTTTACAAAGTGTAGTACCGAATTTGTAAATTTCTCACAACCCGAGAAGACCCGAGAAATTAGCCTCGAGAATTCTCGAGACCCGAGAAATTGATAAGCTCGAGAAATCATGAACCCTAGTTTTGTGAGAAAAACTTTTTTTTTTCAATAAAATGTCTCATTTAAAAGTCTTTTAAGGATATAATATTAAAAAATTATGAAGATCAAGCAACAAAAAGTTTTAAGATCCAGTGCAAGTAAAATTGCCATTTTTAGGTACACCCTGAATCCTTTAAAAGGAATCATTTTCTTTTTAAATCGATTTCTTACAAAAACGAATAGATTCCAGATCCTTTTAAAATTATAAAACGTATCCGGATTATGGATCGTATTTTCAAATTGTAATTGATTTTAGCCTTTGGATCCTTAAAATGGAATCGATTTAAACCTCTTATCAGTATATCCCATTTCCATATTTTGGGTGTCAAATATGTCTCTTAACGAGTAAATAGTAGCCAAAGTAAGACAGCTTGCTCCAAAACTAATAGCTAATGCATGTTTTTGGACAAGCATTTAAAGATTTATATTCTGATTTGACCGATCTAATGACTGCACTAGAAAATACCATTCTATTATTAAATTTTGCTTGTCTTCTTCATTTAAAGGACACACAGTTAAGAAATCGCGCATTCAGCTTGTTAAGCTTTGTAAGGCAATTAGCAAACGGATTTGACAGGACAGGCGAGGTCCTTTGGGTCACGCTCTCTATGTGTAACGGAGTAAAATGTGTCGTACATTGTTATACATAGAATAATAATATTTGTGCAATTAGAACTTACCTACATGGGTAAATCAAATATGTTTATTTGTTGCCTAAAATAAGTTACATATCAAACGTAAGTTTTAAGTTGCATATTAAGCACGAATGGAAAAGTAACGCACGAAGCCGCGTAGCGGCTAGTGCGTAATTCCATATATAAAAGCAATAGTAGGGGAGCTGGTGTCAGAAAAGTCGACCGATCCGCACAAGTTTTTAACTTGATTCATATGATAGAATATGACATTCTGCCAATAAAATGGCGTTTTTTCGACCTCAGACTGGCCAATATTTTTGTTATTTAAGAAAAACGCTTGTAAAAATCGGAACAATTTTGACCAATCTGCACAAACCCCAAAATTTGCATACTCCTTCTTTTCACCAAAAGAAGGCACCCCGATCTATTCTGCCATGTCTAACTGGTCGGAAAATCGTTCTGCCCAGGTTTTTTCGACGGAAAAAATTTGGCTAAATTTTGACCAATCTGCACAAGTTCCAAAATGGTGAATCCAAGTTTGTTATGTTCAATCAAGTCCTTGAATACGATTCTGCCATTAAATGGTCAGAAAACCTTTCTACAACCATTCCGAGGAAAAACGAAAAATTTAACCAATGTGCACAAGTTCCAAAATGGTAAATCTGAGTTTGTAATGTTAAATTAAGTCCTTGAACACCATTCTGCCACCTTGGAATGGTCAGGAAACCGTTCTGCTGAGCCATTTTCCGAGAGGATAAACCCGAAAATTCAAATAAAGTGCACAAGTTCCAAACTTTACACACGGCTTCGTAATTAAACAAGAAACTTCTGTGAACTATTCTGCCAGCTTGAAACGGTCCGAAAAATGTTCTGCCAAGCAAGTTTTGGATGGAAAACCACGGAATTATCTGGAATCACCCCGCGTTTTTGAATTGATGAAAACAAAATTTATTAGAAAAAAGGGATTTTTTATTTTGTAAGTATTCAAGATATTTCTTGAAATTTGTATTTTCTTCTTCATTTTTTTTTATTCATCACCTTACTTCTTTATCATCGTCGGAGACTTCTTCTTCACTTGAGTCATCATCTGACATATGCAAATCTTCATCCTCTGCTTCATCTAGGGATAGAACCATTTAAATTTTAATTAGTGTACAATTTTTATAAGTAATAATAATAAATAATTTCTAAGTTACAGTTTGTCTTTTCATTGAAAATTACCTGCAATTAAGTCGATATCTGCGGGTTCAGTAACGCTGTCATTAGTCTCGGGCTCCAAACTAATTCTGCTCATCTTGTACACAGAATAAAGCACTCAGCCTGAAGATGCCAAAAATATTGGCGAAACGTTGCTGACCAAGAAATGAAGCTACTTTTCATTTCATAATTCCCACCTTAGCCTTCACTTGATAGGGTACACACATCATTACCAGATTAAGTTTTCAAGAAGGTGTCATAAAAAACTATTAAATATGTTTTATTTATAGTTTGAATTTTGCTCGACTATTCTACTTATTTTATGGATTTTCTTGAAACCTTAGCAAAACATTTTCTGGACCGTTTCAAGCTGGCAGAATAGTTGGCATAAGCTTCTTGTGCCATTACAAAGCCGTGTGTAAAGTTTGGAACTTGTGCACATTGGTTGAATTTTCGGGTTTTTCCTAGCGGAAAATGGCTTAGCAGAACGGTTTCCTGACCGTTCTAAGGTGACAGAATGGTATTCAAGGACTTAATTTAACTTTACAAACTCGGATTTACCATTTTCGAACTTGTGCACATTGGTTGAATTTTCCAGTTTTTTTTCTCAAAACCCAAAAAAGGGTTTTTTGACCCTTTCAAGGTGGCAAATGATATTCGAGGGTTCGTTTTAAAAACCCAAAATTGGATTTACCATTTTGGGAAATTGTGTAAATGGTCAAAATTTTTTCCCGGAAAAAAACCCCCGGCAGAACGATTTTCCGACTAGTTAGACATGGCAGAATAGTTCGGGGTGCCTTCCTTAGGTAAAGAAAAGGAAATTTTGGGGTTTTGCGGATTGGTCAAATTACTTCTCTTTTTGCAATATTGGGGATTGTTTATTAACAAAAGGGGGCCCATTTGGGGGGCAGAAACTTTTTTTTAACGTAGGT
>JAHBCN010009054.1:0-36531 GCA_019359885.1 Listronotus oregonensis | reverse complement strand
ATATATACGGGTTTAGCCCACCCATTGCCTCGGTTTTTACGAGAAATAAAAGAGTTGGGAAAAATTTTTTAGCACTATATTTGGGTCTATGAGGGTATTTCAAAATTATTTTAAAATATACAGGGTGACCCAAAAGAAAGTACTATCAAAGTTATTTTTTTTCTTATGGAACACCCCATATTTTTAGATACTATAAACCCAAAATAAAGGTCAATTTTTGTTATATTTTCTATACCTAAAACTAACCGTTTCTGAGAAATTTAGAGAAATTTAAAAATACAGACCATAATTTAAAAATTTTTTACACCCTGTAACATATAACGACCCGCTCGTAATTAAATTTAGTGCTTAGCTCAAGGTTTAAGTTAACTATAACATAAAATTTTTTACCTTAATATTATACAGAGTGTTGAAAAAAAAATGCCTTAAAGTTTGGACACACATTTTATTAAATAACTTCCTAACTAAATTCTGTTTAAAACCATATTAGCGTTACTGACAAAATTTTGGAGAAATATAAATAACCACAGGAGGTACTTAAATATACAAAAAAATACACAGTGTTCCATTTAAAAAAATGCACCATCGTGACATCACACTTTTTTGTGACACCCTGTATAACCAAAATTATTTTCCTGAAATGCACCGTAGGTTAAAGGTAACGTCTACAAAATATGAAAATTTTACATTAAGTAATAAATGAGCTACATAAGACGGGAGGTGAGCTGCAGGACCCTTTATACTTATATTACTTTTCAAAAAACTTAATAGTTTGCTGTGGTAAAGAATCATATGTCTAGTTGTTATAGTTTCCGACATATTCACATTTAAAATAGTAGCATCTTCTGTAATTCAACGAAGCAAACCATATTATCTCCTTTCGCCAAAAAACTTTGATCTTAATTTTCTCGTAACTTAATAAATGAACCATACGACAGTTTACCTTCTATGCTACTGAATTACAAAATAGTTTTTATTAAAAGTTATCAAAAAATGAGACGCCTCTACAAACTAACCACTAAATAGGGACTCTCCTTGTGTACATTAACAATTTTTAATTAAGATGCCCTAGCGTCTTTGTTTTTAATTATTGTGTATTCCCCTGTATTTTTTAAAGGGTTTTATAAGTGGACATACCTATAGTTCTAATGGTATTTACTTAGAATTTCTAAAATGTACCCGATAAAGCCTTGGGCCAAGCTGAATCGTAGGTTCAGCATATTTTTGATTTTAAATTGCTACAAAAATGTATTAGATGAGACAAATAATACATTTGGTCAAAAACACTCTCTATATTTGTTCAAAGTTTATCGCAAGTCTAAAACGCACATTAATTATATCCCTCGAGAGTAAAAGACTATGTTTTAGAAACCGTTTATGTTTTTAATTGAATCACTGACGTACGATTTTAACTACAACGTATTGTTTTGAAAAAAAAAACCTCATGGGTGTGTTCTTTGTTTGTGAGATCCTACGGCATATCTTTTAATTACGTTGGAAAAACGTCAATAATATATATCTTTAGCATTTTTGGCAGAAAATTAAAAATATCACATAGCTTGACGTTATTGTTGTTGTTGTTGTTTTGTGAAAGCTATATTTTAAGCGCGCGTGCAATAATGATAAAAAAGTGCCTTCTTCGAATATTGGGTTATAAACATGACGTCAATACAAAGCTTACTACATTTAATTCATTAGCATTATTAAGAAATTAATTAATGGTTAAGGTATATGTTTTCGCCGTCTAAGTGTTGACAAACTTTTGCATAATTAAAAAAATCAGCAACACAATCAATTATATTTTATTTCCTTGTTAAATAGTTCAATAATTTACTTTTTGCCTGCAGTTACGAAACCAATTTTAGTTATAGTTTTTGGGTAATTGTGATACTATGTAAATATGTGAACCTCAAAATATTTTTATTTTGTATAACGTTTTTTAAATATTTTAGCATCCGTATATCATTAAAATAGGATTATAAATAAAACACATTTTTTGATGTCTGTATGTGTTTATTAATAAGTAGTTAGAGTTTTATCTTTTTACCGGATTTTATTTATAACGTAAATTATTATTGGTAAAAGATTTTTTTAGTTATAATAAAATTATGATAACCGTCAATTTTATCAGTATCAGAATTTTGATATTTGCCAGATTTTTTACAAATTATTATATCTTGTGTATTATAGTTGTATCAGATAAGATATTTTTGTCAAAATATTTTCTTTTGCAAATTTTTAATTATACTTTTTCCTTAATAATATTGCGTAATTTTATTTTTTGATTAAAAGTACCGTGCGTTCAATTTAGCTTGATAACATTTTGATTCGCTGTAACTTTTTTGTTTTAAAAGATATCAAGGTGAATTAAAAAACAGAATGTATGGTTGGTAGCCAAGTTTTTTTATTTTATAAGTTATACGTGAAAAAACAACCACAAATTTTGGACATATACTATATTTAATTTTCTTTAATGGGACACCCTGTATATTATATATCCACTAAATGGAATATGTGATTCTGATTACGGAGGTATATCACACTTTTTTTAAATTTAACCGTTTTTAACAAATTAGCAAAAATATAGAATTTTAAAATTTTCTCTTGATGTGCCTTGATTGACAATTATTGCACACATTGTCATATTTGACGTTTTATTAAAAAAATTAGTTGTTATTTTAATATAATAGGGAATATAATACCTAGTTAAAATGGTATTTCGTCAGTTTAGTATCCATGAAAGAAGTGATATGCTTCAAATATATATTTTGAATAACAAAAGTGCAACCTCTGAGAGTTTTCAGTATATTGGACTTTATCCAGAGCGTCAAGCTCCTTTAAAACAGATTTTTGGAAGGCTGGCAAATAAATTTACTTTGTTAAACAACAAAAAGATATTTTAGAATAACAGCATTTTAAATGAACAAAATAAAACAAACATATTAGGATACTATGAAGCACATCCCGTTTCCTCTATTACCAGAGTATATCAAGAGACGGGTATTTCTCGCCGTTCAATTAACTTAGTTTTAAAGGAATATAAATTAATATAATGCCTTCAAGTTTCAAAAAACCCAAAAACTAATTAAACAACAATGCCAAAGAAAAATGCAGTTCTGTGTGGAATTTTTAAATAGATAAAATGAATATAATTTATTTAAAAAAAAATATTTTACGGGCCGATGAAAGTTCGTGCACTACACGAAAGGGTTGTAACAAACAAAATAAACGATATTGGTCTATAAACAATTCTAGGCAGATTTATGAAATAAGAACTCAAGGACCAGTCAGTTAATGTTTGGTGTGGTGTTATAGACAGATACATTTTGGGACCGATATTTGTAGATCAAAAATTAACCGAATATCAGTATTGCTTTTCTTAGAGCACCAAGTACCACAATTTATTGAAGATCTACCCTTAAATATCTCAGCGTCAATAATATGGCAGCAAGACGGTGCGCCGCCTCACAATGTTGTGCGAGTTAAAAAAAAATTAACATGGAATATCCTCGGGGGTTGGAGAGGAAATGGTGGAACTCTTAGTTGGCCAGCCAACAGCACGGACTTAACATTAAAAGATTTTTTCTTCTGGGGACAAATAAAAAATCATGTGAGTCAAACACCGTGTCATAATGTGGTGGAGCTTTGTCAAAGAATTTCAGTGGCAGTCAATCATTTGAGAGATAATCCGGACATGCTGTTAAATGCCAAAAATCATACAGTTAGAGTATATTACGAATGTATTTACCACAATGAAAACCATATACAGCAGTACTTAGAATAGATAAAGACTTTCCTACCTTTTGTGTTGCTGCAGTTATGTCAGTATGTCTGTTGACGTTATTTTGTATATATTTTTGCAAATTGTCAAAAAACGGATGGATTTAAATATAAAGTATGATAATATATTACGTATTACTATAATCAGAATAACGCGTTTTATTAAATGAGTATATAATATACAGGATGCTTCATTTTAAAAAATTAATGTTAGGCGTATATGTCAAAAATTTGTCGGTATTTTTTTCCACGTTTAACTTAGAAAAAAAAAACTTGGCTACCAACCATACATTTTGTGTTTTAATTCACCTTAATATCTTTTAAAGAAACAAGTTACAGCGATTCAAAATGTTATTAAGCTAAAGTAAACGCACGGTACAATTATAAGCTTTTTTAATTTTAAAAATGTTCTTTATTGTTTTCTTTAAATGAATAAAAAGTGTTTCTTGGATTTAACATTTATATAATAAAAAACGATTAAAACTTTATTCTTGACTTTTTTGATTATTATTAAATTAAAACCATTATTTTAATTAAAGGAAATTGTAACAATAAGTATTTAAATAAATACAATAATATATATACCTATTTCTATTATCTTATAAACTAATAGTACATATTGTTTGTCCTTACCTTTTTACAGTGCAAAAATGTACTTAAAACTAACATTATATTTTACTTGTACTATACATTTTTACCTATTGAAAATAATTTAATTAACACATTTAATTGCGTCATATCTATAGGAAATATGTATAACTTAAAGGTTCTGGCCGTAGACTCTTTAAATTTAGGGGTTTGGAAAATTATTGCACATCAGAAATTCCACCATGTTGCTTTAATATTAAAACGACCGGTGCCTGTTATTTCTTTAAAACAAGCCTAAATTTGTTTTAAATTTCTTAAAACTTTTTTAGTAATAGCAATCGATTTATTTTTTTAAATTTGATAAAACACAGTTTCATTGATTTTTTGGGGCTTGGTAGCTCAAAACTTTACCTTTTTTGAAATAATGTACTGTCTTCGAACCCCCCTTCTTACCCAAATTTTAGATTGGGAAAAATTTTTTTTTTTTTTTTTTTTGTTTTTTTCCGCATTCGGTTTTCTTTTTTGGGTTTTTTTCTCTTCCAGCCATTTTTTTTGGGTTTGGGTAAATTTTTACTTTTCCATTGCCTTTTTTGCGTTTTTTTAGGGGGAAAGCCAATCATTCTGGGTAATAACCTATTTTTTGTACCCCCGTTTTTTTGAATTGTACAAAAATTTTTTATTTAAGGTTTAAAAAAAAAATAAAAATTCTCCGTTTAACAATTTTTAATAAGGTGCCTTAGGGTTTTTTTTAATTTTATTTTTTTAAATTTTGTAATGTAATTTCCGCTCTCCTGATTCTTTCCCCCCTTAATTTTTTCCTTTTTTTATTGGGTGGTAACCTAACATTTTTGAAGGGCCAGATTTTCTTGGCCCAAAAGTTTGAAACCTTTAGGGGGAGTTTTTGGTCGCCTCCAACCAGCGAAAGGGGTATTGTTTTTGGGGGTTCTAAAAATCTAACTAAAAAAAAGCTTTTTTTGGAAAAATTTTTATAATCGAAATAACTCAAAACCAAAATTTGATTTTGGTAAAATTGGAGTTTTTTGTCAACGCATTAGTTCTTTTCATTTTTAAATTAACAAACAATCAATGTTTGCAGGGGATTTCACATCAATATCAAAAATCCTGAAAACAAAAAAGCCAATTAAAACCATATCCGGACACGGATTTTTTAGTAATCTTTAAATATCATTGGATATTTAATTTTTTACTCTTTTTGAATTTTCCGTCCCTTAAATTTGATTTTTTAATTTTTCCCAAAAAAAAAAAGATTAAATGGGGGAAATTGGGGTAAAGAAAAAAATTATTTTTTTTTGGGGGGTTAAAAGGCCCAAAAATCCTTAAATGTTGTCAAGAAAAAAAATTTCTTTTTTAAAAAAAAATTTTAAAATTTTCAAAAAAAAAAAACCCCCCGGGAAAAAGGGCCCTAAAAATTCGAAAATAAAAAAAGGGGGAATATTTTGTTGCAAAATTACCGCCAAATTAACCCCCTTTTTTCCTGGCCCTTTTTAAAAATTTTTTCTGCGTTTTCCAAACTCAAAAAATTTTTAAACCCAAAAAAGGCTCCCACAGTTTTAATTTTAAAAAAAAATTTTTTTATTTTTGGGGAAAAAAAAATTTTGGGGGGATGTTTTTTCTTTGGTAAAAAACCAAATTTTTTGGGGAAAAAAATTTTTTTCCCTTTTTTTTGGGAAATTTTTTTTATTTTTTTTTTTCCCCAAAAAACCAAAAAAAAGAAAATTTTTTTAAAAACCTTTTTTTTTTTTTCCTTTTTTTGTTTTTACCCTTTTTTTTAAAATTTTTTAAAATTTTTTAAATTTTTTAAAAAAAAAAGGAATTACATTACCACAATCCCCCTAAAAGAAAAAATTAAAAAATTTTTTCCTTATAAAAAATTTTTTTAAAAAATAAATTGTACTTGGGGTTTTAAAATAATTGGAATTTTTTTTTTAATAAAAAACCCCCTTTTTTGGGGCCAATTTCCTTTTTAAAAAAACTTTGCTTTTTTTTTTTAAAATTTTTTTTTTTTTAAAAGGGGGGAAAAAAACCCAAAAAAACCAATTTTTTTCCCCAAAAAAAGGGGTTTTTTTAAAAATTCCCAAATTGGCCGGGGGAAACTTTTAAAACACCAAAAAAAAAATGTTCCTTTCCCTTTGTTTTTTTAAAATTGGGCCCAAAACGGGAAAACCCGGAAAAATTAAAAATTTTTTTTAAAAAATTAAAAATAATAAAAAGGGGTTTTTCCCTTTTCTTTTTTTTTTTTTTTTAAAAAATTTAATCCTTTTTAAATTTTTTTGGACCAAAAAATTTTAAAAAAAAAAAATTTAAGGGTTTTTAAAAATTTTTTTTTAAAGCTTTGCCAAAAATTTTGGGAAAAAAACCAAATTTTTTTTAAATTTTTTTCAAAAAAATTTTCCCAAACATAATTTTATTTTTTCCCTTTTAAAAAAAATTTTCCCAAAATTTTTTTAAAAAAATTAAAAAATTTAAAAAAAAAAAAATTTAAAAACAAAAAGGGCATTTTTTCATTAATTATTTTTCGAGTTAAAATAAAATTAAAAAAGGTCATTTTGATAGACTTTTAAGACAAGCCATAGGCTAATTAATAAATTTTTAAATTTGTTGTTATCTTTAATTTTTGAAAGTATATTATTTCCCAACATATTTGCAATATAAAGAAAAATAATACATATTAAACTATTCGCACACAACTGTACAATGTTAAAAAAAAATAATAAAACTTGGTGTGATTATTTCCTTTTCTGTTTATTTAACAATGAAAAGGGTAATATTAGGTTTTTTTTCTTTTGTTGTTTTACTTTCTGCTTCTTGTTTTGGTTCCTTTTTTTTATAACTTTAAAAGCATTATTGTTTTATTGGCGTAAACTCGATTACCTGTAGCGTTTTTTTATGTTGGAACAGTCCACGAAGGCTAAGGCCTAGGTACTAACATACCGTGCGTGTCTGAAGTATTAAAAACACCCAACAATATACTGCTTTGACTAAGCAAGCACTAGATAAGGGTGGTTTATAAAAAAATTAAATCAAATAAAAAAAAATTCAATAATATGAAATAATATTTTTCATATATATGCGAAACTAACCAACAAAATTAAAATTCACAGTTGGAACGAAGCCAATTAAAGCCAGTAAAATTAGAATGATTTAGACCCTAACCTCAAACAATATTTATATTGTAAAAAATCTATATAGAAAGAAATCCCCATGAATCTCAATAGAACTGGCCCATTTTGGGATCAAAATACAAAAATATTGAATTTTCTTTAATTAAACTCAAACAACTAAAAAACAACTTAAGACTTAAAAATTTATTTAAAGACCAAAATTATCTGGGAGACAAAATGCTACAAATCCGATTTTCAAATATTAAAATCCGATTAAAACAAAAAAAGTTATGATCTTATAGGTAAATGCTTTCTTTAATAAAGATATTAAAAATGCAGTATTTTTTAGAATAAAAACATATAAAAATACATTATTAAAATTATTTTTTGTCTCAAAACCTAAAGTAGCTTAATGTGTAATATACTGCCACAATATATGCCAGAAATAGTATTGTCCACATGATTAGTGGTCATTCATATGCTCGTGCTTTAACATATTTAGCATTAACGGTACTCGTAAGCAAAAACATTCTAAACATAGCAGAGATAATGAGATTTTAATAGAGGGTTTAGCTCACTTTTCCTTTGATCTTCTCGCAGACTTTCTGCCTTTAACAAATAAAATTCTGAAAAAAAAATGTGGAAAATTTTAAAGCTTTAGCATCTGCTAGTGAAACAGCTTAATTTTCGTTACAGTACTATAAATTACTAGAATTACATTAATGCTTATTAGATCTGAAAAGCTAGGAGACATCTCTTTGCAGATGTATTGTTGTAAAGAAATGCTGCCCTACTTCCATTTAGCTGCTCATTTACCATATGCCAAGTCTCTTCACTTGTACCTACAAAATCTTTTAAACTTGTACAAAAATTTAAATGAAGTAATCATTGCTCATTCACGAACACACACATTTTTTTTCGAAAGGAGCATATACTATCAGACGTACCGACAAGCTGTGGTGTGGTACATGGTCGGACATGATAATTGAGCAGGAGGTCATGCGCTCTATTATAACTGTCGGTGGTCTAACACAGGGCAAAGGAACTACAGATAATGCATTTGCAAAATAGATATCTTCTATGCCACAGTGCTCAGTGACAAAAAATTAGCCCTTCTAGTGTCTTGTCAGAAGGTAAAAATATTTTTGTTATAGATGGAGGATTTTTACTAAGAAAAGTTGTGTGGCAGGCCTTGATTAAATTTAAAGATATTTATCTTATTACAATATGTCAAGTATGTACAATATAATTTTGAAACGATTGTACCGTCAGCCTTAATGGGTACGCTAAGAAAACTTCTTCTACAAAATTTGGAGAGCACCTTCAAAGACTTAAATATTCTGCTGGTCAAGAAGTAAATTTTAATTTAGAAGCCCCAGTTATAATAAGTCAAAATAATTATTTAGCATTGTCTTTAAATAAAGATAAATTAGGAGGCTTTTTAACAAAAGAGCTAGTTAATGCTGGTTTTTTAGTTTTGCAAGCCGACAGCGATAAAGCTTGTCTTATTGCGAATACTGCCACAAAGTGTAGTGCGGACGTAGAATCGGTTGTCACTATTGTGGGCCAAGATACAGATTTAATGGTTTCACTCACTGACCAATGTAGTACAGACAATCTTTATATGCTCAGACCTGGTGTAGCAGGAAAATTAAATAGGATAACAAATATATACGAATTAAAACATAAATTAAATAAATTAGTCGTTTCCAATATTTTGTTACTTTACGCAATGTTAAGTTGTGACACGATATCTGCGGTTTAAAAGAATGGGAAAAAACCGCACTTTCTGTCTTGGAAAAGAAACAAGTCCTTTTTAGCGAACTTCAAATATTCAAAAGTGAATTACCGGAGCACGAAAAGTTATTGCAGGTTGGTAAAAAAATTATATTAAAGTGGTATGGTAGTGTTAAAAGTAAAAACTTAAATTTGAGTACAGATTTCTGAAGTATAGTCAGGTAATTGCTAGACAAAACTTATTTAGCAACTTTGAGTTATCGACACTACCACCAATACTGAAGAAGCTAAGCTTCACATTAAAAGGGTTCATTTGTAGGTTCTAATGTCGCATGGAAAACAGTCGATTCCGAAAGATTGGGGTTGGGTAAAAGTAAGGAAACCGCAGAAAAATTAAAATAAATAGCTCAAGATTTTATGATAATTTTTTTTTTGCGGATGCAAATTTGGCTGTTCAAAAAGCTGTTGTTGCAAAAAATTAATAATAAATGCACCGAAAGTTGCAGTGTATGTGTAGGGCAGTATTGCGACAATGCAATGGATGTGTCGTTAGCAGAGGAATAGTGGTTATACCTAATAATTTTTGTTTTCTTTTCATTTTTTTTTATTTGTTGTGTAAGTACTAATTTTAAATAATGTTTTAATAAAACAGTTTTGACTTTTCATAAATAATAATAATAAAGGCTAAAAATTATCCGGTTATTTTCTACCAAGATTTCTGAATTTATATGGAATGTTTGAGAATATTCTAATATTTCGTAAGTTTCGACGCCTGTTTCTAAAGTTTTTC
Organism: Listronotus oregonensis; assembly: GCA_019359885.1. Classification (NCBI taxonomy): domain Eukaryota; kingdom Metazoa; phylum Arthropoda; class Insecta; order Coleoptera; family Curculionidae; genus Listronotus; species Listronotus oregonensis. The sequence goes on along the minus strand of JAHBCN010009054.1, from coordinate 26,514 downwards.
CACCCCATAGGTACTTCGTTTTAATATCGTTAGATTGGAAATTCAGTTTAAAAAATAAAAGGTGTCCTGTTAATTTTTTGAAAAATCTTTATTAAAAAAATGTACATAAAAACTTTAAACTTGCAGTTTTGAGAGTGGTTTTGGGGTAGTTCCTCCCCTCGCAGGTATGGGGATTTTTATATACATAATAAACACCTTTTTTTAAATAACATATTGTAGAAATTAGCTTGTCCCAAATTAGTTTGATGTTGAGTCCCAATTTTACTGGCCTAATTATGGGCATACAATAGATCAAAATAGAAACAAAATATCTGATAGAATAGGAAGGTAGTCTTCACCGACTAGCTGAACACAAAGATTGCCAATTTTCTTAAGGATGCGCTATGGGGCTGAAGCAAAACTCTTTTTTTACCAAACGCCCAGCTTTCGAAAATTTTATTTTCCCTTTTTCAAGACTACATTATAATAAAATCTTTACAATCTAAAAATTAATCTACAAAGATAACCTATTACTCAAAAAATGGTCATAACTGACAAACTTATTTAATCTATATATTCTCTTCAAATAATGTAAATATTTGTGTAATTAACTTTTTTAATTTAATTTATGTGCTTAATTTTAATAGTATTTATTAATGCGTATGAAGTTTAAAGTACTGTTTATAGAACGACTGCTATATAAATATTATTCTTAAATTAGACAACAACAAATACGTTATTTCGATAAGTGCTGCCTATTTAACCCTTACACCGACCTTTAAATTGTCGTATCACGTAACAGTCCAGGGAATACCAACAACATGCTTAAGAATTTACCTGTGCGATATTTATCTTTCTATAGCATAATGGGTTACGACGTTGCCAAGTCTACCTTTCCTCTTAGTGTAGGGAAATTGTACACAATCTGGCAACACCGCATGGGGATTGTCTGGTAATGTCCCCCATCTACGAATTCTTAACCCCCTGTGGCTTCAAATAATGGAGATACCCATTGAACCCCATGTAATTCCAGGTTTCCCCGCACCTCATAATCGTCGAAGAGACAGGTACTTATTAAAAGGCTCCTTTATACAAAAATCGTTTGCGATACTCTTGATTCCCGATGTTTCTAGAAAATACCAGATGGTCGAAACTGCAAAAAACAGCCATCCGATGGTTCTGTTATATATTATGTAGTGAGGTGGTACTGAAGGCTCAGCGAAAGACCTTGAGCCCACTTGTATGAAAAGCCTATAAGTTATATTTCGGGTTCAAAGTTGGCGATCAAGTCAAAACTTGGGCTCCCAAAAAATAATGCCGCACTTGCTCAAGAACCTTAGCAGGATGGCTTCCGGGTACTCACAGATCTATGAAATTTGGGATGATAATAATTTGGCGGAAGGTCACTATATATTGATGATTGTTACATAGCTGTAGCATAAAATAATGTATCCTAATATCCCCTCCACCATTAGACCTGTACCTCATAAGTCTTCTAGCATATCTTTTCCTAAGCCTTTAGAAAAATATGATGAACCAGATAATTATGACACAGAGGAGCCAGAAACCGGTCCAAGTTTTGGAGAGAAAGTGGTTTTCAAATGTAGTAGCAGCAAACAGCCACATTTTATATCTTAGGAAGAGCCTAATGATCTAGTTCGTGATTTAGATCTTCCCAAAACAAAGGCAAAACTGCTTGGATGTCGTGTGCAGCAGTCAAACCTTTTCCAAAAAGGTGTAAAAATTTTCACGTTTTGGAACAGGCAGTCTATGCCGGCCGTATTTTTCTCAAAGAAAAATGACTTAGTTTACTGTCATGATATTCCAGGTTAACTAAATGAACTTGGCATTTCCTATGTGCCTTTTAAGTGGTGACTATTTATTGACTCTTTGAACACAAGTCTAAAGACAGTTTTGTTGTTCAATGGAGACAAAAGGCCATCAGTCATGCTGTAAATATATGAAAGAAATATACCAGAACATGCGCATATTACTCCAAAGCCTAAAATACGAAGATCATAAGTGGAATATCTGTGCCCATCTCAAAGTTGTTGCACTGCTCACAGGACTGCAGAGTGGCTTCACAAAATATTCTTATTTTTTTGTGCAAATGGGACAGCAGAGCCAGAAACCAACATTATTTAGATAAAGATTGGCCGTTACATGAAAACATTGTGCCCGGTCAGAAAAACGTCCTTAATAAACCTTTGGTAGATGCAGAAAGTTTATTTACCTCCTATGCACATTAAACTAGGGCTTATAAAAATGTTTGTTAAGGCCTTAGATAGAGAAGGAAATGCGTTGCAGTACAAAATGGTAGATGCAAAAAACACGAACAAATTTCGAAGAGTGACAAAAAAGTTTCGTAATGCAGAACAGTGTAATTAAATATTAAAAGTCTCGTGTGGATCCATTCCATCTTTTCTATAAAATTTATATATTACTTGTATTTTATTTCTACTTAAAAACGTTTATAAGGTTAATTTAAGAACATATTTCATTTCATAAAACCACCTGAGATGTAACATTGACCTCTAAAGAAATTCGCTTTTCGTAGTAAATGTGACTTTGACAATGGCCTCTAAAATTATATTTTACCGAAAAAATATTTTGACAACACTTATTACTTCCTTACAACCGATATTAATTAAAAAACTTGGAGATAAAGTTAAATAATAGTTATAAAAAAATTAAAAAGAATTTTTAAAACTTAATTAATTAATGGAAATGCAAAAATTATTAACCTGGATAATTATTTTACTTTTCCCAGATTTTCGCCAAAATTTAAATTAGTTTATTGTGCGTCTAGGCAGAAGTCAATATATCTTGTGCTTTAGGTTGCTGTCATTATGCTGCTATTTTTACCTATATTTTTTATTTTACTATTTATTAATATCTAAATACCGCAAACTAATTTCCTTTTGTATTTGTATCTGTAGATGCAATAGAACCTATACGGTTTTTTTTGTATTAAAGAAAGGCTTTAATATTACTAAAAGGGTCGTTTGGTTTGTTCTCAGAGTTCAAAGGGATTAGGATTTGTGAAGCTCTTGACATAATATTGGTACTAGATCCAAAATCTTAGAGTATCTCTTGTTAGCTTTTGGGCGTACTAGAAGTGCGGACTTCTTCATGAACTGTAGGTATTCACCAAGACCCAGATGTTTTCTTAGTATTTTTTTGTACAGCACCTGCAGATGATTCAATATTAGGAACAATCTGGACGTCTTTTTATTCTTCACTGTGCTATAATTCTTCAAATATCTATGCGCAATTTTTTTAGTTGTTCTTTTTGCTTAGCTTTTTGTTGTTTGATTACTTCTGGTTAGTTCTAACCGCTACGATGCGACGTAAAGTAGTCTGCCTGAAATGTTTATTACTGGGTTCGTTGGAACGAGACCTAGTCTATTGTATCTTACCTGCTGGTCAGTTAGCACGCTCTTGCCCTAGAAAAGATTATAGTTGGTATTTTTGAACACATGCTTCGAAATGCATTTGTGTTAGGGGACATGATCATACTAAAGATAAGGTTTCCTGTCAGTTCTTAAACCTAGGTTGGCTTAATATATTTTTTTAGAATATGCTTCTTTGAACTAGTATTTAGTCAGTTTTAATGTTGTTACTCCCAAGTAGTTACAAATAAATTTATTTTTGTGAAACTAAACTCAGTTAATTAATTCCTATAAGTTTAAAAAACACTATTAAACTGGCTAACTGCACACCAAAATGTACACGTTATTAGATACTTTTCGCAAAAAGTCTACCCAAAAATATTAACATTGATTTTGTGTAATCCAAATATAATTAAAAATTACTAGTTTGGTACTGACTCAAGTAGTAGAATACCTTTTTGTAGCTGTAAAGGGGATCCTTTTGCTAGAGTATGTCTTACTGCAAATAACGAGTCAATAATTCCATCTGTCGCATTGAAATAAATTTGTTTCATTCGCAGTGTTGATAGATGGGGATAATCTAGTCTAAAGGCATAAATTTTAAAACAAAGAATATTTTTTACTATCTATTGCTTGTTTATTTGTATTTCAGAAATACATAAAAATTTTTAAAAATGTAAAAGGGGTCCAAAAAAGGGGATGTCCTGGCGTGCAGGATTCTTAATCAGTAAAGATGTCGCTTCCTCCATAAGCTTACGCTTAAGATGTAAAAAAAGCAAAATGGCGCCCATTTAAAAAAAAATAAGTTTTTTTAGCAGTTCTTAAACTTTTAAAAATAGTCAAAACTAAAATTTTGACTTAAATCGGCTTGGTAATATAAAGGAATGAATAGAGAAGCTTTTCACGAAATTTCAAACAAATCGCTTCAGTACTTCAGATATCATGCCCGCCAGCTTGAAAAAAGTTGTTTAAAAAAAACGCGTTAAAAGTTTTAGGTTAAGTTTCTGGTAGTCTAACAGTACATATTACTTACATTTCTTTATTCAGCGATTTCGGCCGCATATATCGGACCTTCTTCTACCTCAAATTAAATATTTAACAAATTTCTCCTCAAAAGATGAGCACTTCTTCCTTCTTTTGGAGCATAGGAAGCTTAAAACCCTAAATATTGTTATGATAATTTGGTAATAGATAGCCAAGGTACTAGGCCAGGAAACTGCGGCATTATCTATAAATTAGGAATAAACGGACTAGTTGTTTGTGTGCTTATAGATTTTAAACCAAAAATAAAATTCAACCGGTCCTAAATACTACCATTTATGCATTATACTGCATTTTGTTATATTTCTCACTGCTTTACTTTTCCCTTTGTTCGGTTGGACTTTAGGTTGCATGCCTTAAACAAGAATCCCCTACGAGGGTTACTATTTATATTTCGGAAATAGCAAATAAAAACAAACATTTTTAAATGAAAATGGTTTTATTGTTTTTTAAAATATTTCCCTTGATGATCAATACACTTTTGCATTCGTTCAAACCATTTGTCATAGCAGTTTTTCCATTCCTCTTAAGACACCTCCAAAACATGGTTTTTGAACGCTTCGACTGATTCTTCGGCGCTCGTAAATCGTTGGCCACGCACTTTACCTTTGATATTTGGGAACAAGAAGAAGTCATTGGGTGCCAAGTCAGGACTATATGGAGGATAAGTGATCAATTCGAAGTTTTGACTGCTCAAAAATTCACTTGTTTAACGAGATGTGGAAGAGCTCGCATTGTCAGGATAAAGAATGATTTGTCTTTGGGGGTTGGTTTTACGAATTTCTCTGAAATGTTCCGTCAAAAAAATGGTTGTGTACTACTAAGAACTGACAGTTCTACGTGGCAACATGTCCCATTCGGCCGAAGCAACAGGCGACCATTTGCTTCGCTGTGCTTCTTCCACAAACAACTTTTGTTGGATTTAGCTCGTCTCGAGTACCCACACGGTCGATTGCTGTTTTGTTTCCGCCTCATAAGCATATATCCATAATTCGTCACCTGTCACGATTTTATACAGGTCTTTTGAAGTACCACGGTTAAACGTTTTAATCGTTTTCTTACACCACTTGACGCGAGCCTTTTTTTTGAGCAACTGATAAATTATGGGGTATCCAACGAGAACAATTTTTTTTGCAGCTAAGTGTTTATGGAAAATCGAATGTATTGAAGTGGAACTAATGTGCAAGGAAGCCTCTATCTCACAATATGTCACATGACGATCTTGCATTATCAGTTCACGCACTGCACCGATGTTTTGTGACACAACTACCGATTTTGGACGACCTTCACGGAATTCGTCGGCGACGGAACGATGACCGCGATTAAATTTACCATACCAGCAATATACTGTAATGTTTGATGGTGCTTTATCGCCATACAAAAAACTGAGTTCAGCAACACATTCTTGTTGAAATAATCCTCGTCGGAAGTTGTGAAAAATAATTCAACGAAAACCTTTTCTTAAAATTTCCATTTTTTTGTCAAATTGATTTTCTGAACTCGCTGTAAACAAAACAAATAGCACTTGTACATCAACACGTTGTCAGTATGTTTATGCTAAAAATGTCAAACTTTATTATGGTGTTTAAATAATTAATATTATTTTTATTATTGTCATTGGTGTTTATAACATTATTAAAAAAAACTGCTTAAATTGACGCTGGGTTTGCTTACGCATTTACATGGATTTACGACTTAAGTCAACAGAAATTATTTGCTTTATTATTTTAAAAGTAAAACATATAATCGGTAATCACCATTTTTAACCTAAAACTGTGAATACCCAAGTCTGGGAATCACCACTCGTTGGTCGAGTGACCACGTTTTGCCCAAGCATGTTTCGTAGAATAAACATTAATAATACACATTTTACGATTTCTGATGTTAAGGTTAAAAATACACTAATTCACACTACAAAAAGTATTAAAATTTCAAAGATCTCCTGACATTAGAGAATTTGCCACTAAATAATTTAACTATTTTACTATTTTATTAAAACAAACAAAAATAAAATAAATCTGGTCTGGTTTGTCTCTATAGGTAGGCCATATAAACCATTTGCATTTGTGACTGTATGCATTCCTGTGCAAAGCCAAACAAACCAAAAAAAACTCTAATGTCTACTATAATATACAAGATATTTTATTTTGAATTTGCCAGAAGCTTTTTACCTAAAAAAAAAATGAGGTCAACTGGAAGACTCTTATAATAATTCAATAATAAGCACATTTTACTGATTGTTTCCATTTTATAAAATTAATTTTTTGTAAGAGTGCCAAAATTGAATTTATAACTATTATTAAATGCCGACAACAAAGAATATGAGAGAGAAAATAAAAGAGATATAGAACGGGTTACTTCTCGAACCAGCACTTCTTTACTTTACCACAAAAAAAATAAATAATTAGGAAATATGAACCAGTACTTTTTCTCCCCAATTTTTAAACACGCAACTTAATATGTCTCGCAGAGCTCATAATTTTATACTTTAGAGCGTTAAACTTGCGTTGCGTCAATGGGTATGTGATCCAAAAATTTATTTTATCTAACGCCAACTTTAATATTATTAGTATTTTATACACTTTTAAGAAGATACTTTAAAGAGCTATACAATGCCAGTAAATTAATTAATTTCTTTAAAACCTAGAAGGATCCTTGGTGCTCTTAGACAAATTAGCTTGCCTGTTTTTAATCGGCAGCACTACTCCAAAAGGTCTTTTTTGCCTCTTTTTATACTTTACCTACTTAAGTACTGGGCCATATAATGGCACTTTCACAGAAAAAAATAATTTTAACGTAATTAGGATTTGAGTTTTATGTAGGGTATTTTTAAATTGACCTCAGACCAAAACGCCGTGTGATGACACGAGACACAATAAACGTAAATGGTAATTATATTATCCAAATCCATCGAAATATCGGAATTAACACAAAAAATCAATCGTTTGAAAAAAACATCCGATAAGAAAACATGGTTACCGACTTTTTGAATCAATACAATACACTTTTTGTTGTTGTAAGCATGGTTACTGGCTTTTTGAACCATTAATTGTTAAACTTAACAAACCATTTTTGGCTCATTTAATAAATGAATTGGGGGGGAATTTTTTAAATACCTTTCGGTGTTATGTCTATACAGGTTGAATTTAGCCCCAAATCCTTTATCCATTTAGGCCTTTAGCAATTCATGTCTCAGCTGTGTAATTATATTACTTATAGTTTAATGCTACCTGACACTACTTTGGAAAAATATTATTCTTCCTTTAAAAGCAGTACAGACAAAGAACCTTGAATCCAGTAATTTTTTTAATAAAACAACTAATACTTGGTTGAAAAATATTACGTACAAGAAAATACTGGAAATTACTTTAATATTGTGATAATTAGCTAGCTTTACCTTTTCTGGATAAAATTTATGTATTTTTTCTAAATTATAAACAAGTTGGTTTAGATCAAAGCAGCTATTTCTATCTACTCGAAAGTTTATGGAAAGACGCACTATAAGACTTTGCTATTGACTAAATATGAACTGAAAAACAATAGGTACAAATTAAGGCTTGAAAGCCCTGTAAAATAACTATTGCTTAATTAGACACAACTAGTAGAGTTACTGTAAACAAGTTTTTATTTACACAAAAAAAATACTTAAGTTTTTACTTCACAAACATAGTGTGATACGCCACTGGGGTGTATCAGCACTTAAATCAATATTTCCAAATATACAATCTCCAATGACAAATCCTTTTCCTGGACAATTTTTTGGTAATGAATTTACTTTAAAAATAGCAAAATAAGGTAAAGGGTCGAAGTTACCCACAATACGACGTTAGGACACAATTAAAAATTGATTTTCATTATTTTATAAAAATTTAAAAAGAAATATATGGCTATGGAAAAATAGCATTCATGTTGCCTGGCGTGCTACTGCAACAACCATAGCAACCTCATACTTAGCTAAAACTACCTTAATCCTTAGCAGTTTTGCTTTGTCAACAAAATTTGACTTTAGGATCTGGATAGAAATGGTCCCTTTTTGCATGTGTGGCAAGTGGGTCGAAAAACATTTTGTAAGAAATGAAACTGCCACGACAATACAGAGCGCATCTAAAAAAATAGTTAATTTAACTATTTTACATGGCATACTACTTGATCTCATCTTCTACGGCTCAAATTACAACTTCCGTGTTTAAGTTTAAAAGTGATATTTTGGCTCTGCTTTAGTAGCCTTAAAAGAATTATTTTTCTGCTTTTGTTGCAGAAATTAAAATTCTCAGTATTTGGAAGCGTACACCAACAACTATCCTATTTTTTCTTGTTTTCAGCTATTTTTAGATACAAGTATCTTCAGTGATCCTTGAATACTTCCAGCATTTCCTCAAATAACAAACTTGATCTTTACGTCCTAAAACCACACATTAAAATATCTATAAAATCTGGTTTACCTCGCCTTGGTTACCAAGCAATACCCATTAAACAAGGTAAATGACTTTTATTTATAAATGTAGGTATTTCCACCGTTATTTATTGGGATGAACTTGAATAAATGCATACTTTTTTATTTTTGCAAATTACTTCCGTTCTCTTAAGTGTTAATAATTTATTTTATTAAGTTAATATTTCTTTAATTGGCATAATAAATTTTTGTCACAAAGAAAAACTTCCTTATTATTGTATACTAGCATTTCGCCTGTGGCTTCGCCTGCATGGCGCGTAATCCACGCTGGCTTTTTTTCCCCATTTTCGCGGATAAATTTTCCTAACGTTTTTGAAAATATTCTATCGCTTATATTTATCAGGGATAATGTAGGATTCTAATGGTAAAGAAATTAAATCATTCCAGTAGTTTAGAAGCCTATTTAATGCAAACAAACAAACAATCAAATATTTCCTCTTTATAATATTAGCATAGACAAAATCTCAAAATTTGTTTTTAATGTCAAATCAATGTATCCAAATTTATAAAAGTTTTTATTCTATATAAATAAATAATCACCGTACATTATGCCCCAGAAATTGCTTTCATACTCCAAATAATAACTGTGTTCCTAAAATGATAGATCTGTCACCCGCTGACATATATTTATTGTCACCAAAATATTAGCATCATTCAATTTGGTTACTTTTAGTAAATTCTAGTAACGTAATTTTATTGTCTGGTCATTATTTGGATTTTTGGGTGATTACATACATATTTACATATAAATGTTTTTAAATAGTTTGGCTCTGGTGAGAGATCTATCATTTTGAGAATAAACCCATTGATATGAGAATGCTAATATCAATTCGTTTATTCTCAAAATGATAGATCTGTCACCAGGTTGTTAAAGGAATGGGAAATGCTGGATTTATTAACTTCTTAATTATTATCAAAAAACATTTTTAAAGGCAAGCTCTTATATACATGGTTATTTATTTTAAAGTAAACAGGGCTTTATTTTTGAACGTCCCTGTACTTTTTTAAAAAACGAATATAGCCATTTCGTGTATTTTTTTCAGTGGAAATCAATAATCTAATCAGAAAAACATTTAAAACAAAAACAAAAGAGTTACAGCACGAGTGACGTATTTTTTAAATGGAATACCCCGTATATTTTTATCTCAATAGATAGAGATTTTCACATAGAATTCGGTGATATAGGGGTTGCTGGGTTTATATCCTGCGGTTCTGCTGCAATTGTCTGAAAACTGCATGATACTATAAGAATAGTTTCACCTGAAAAAACCTGGCTGCCACAGGTCACAGGTGCTTATTTGTCGAAGTCAAGAATTTAACAAATACGTTTATTACTTTTTGGAGTAGTTTTATAATTAGGTTTTCATCAGAAGAACGGCTTCAAATTATAACTCTCTATTCTAAATGTGAAAAAAACGCCAGGGAAACACAACGAAGATATGTTCCACCGAAATATATCAGTAAAAACGATTTTAAAACTGAAGGTCTCATTTGAAGAAACAAAATCGTTTCATATTAGAAAAAGGACTACAATGAGAAAAAGAAACCGGGATCGAGCTATTCTAAATTATTTTACCTTGTATCCCATTAAGTCACTTACTGACGCAGTTAGAGACTTGAGATATGACCCTGTAAGAAGAAGAGTAACCTATGCGACGGTTCAGAGAACACTGAAATATTTTAAGTATCTTCCATATTACGTTCTTCCAGTACAGCATTTAACACGTTAACAAAAGGAACTTTGCTCTCAATTTGTTTCCCAAATTTTATTCAATGAACAACATAACGATCCTACCCTGTTTTAAACGATTCTTTGGACGGATGAAGCTACATTCACCACATCGGGAATGTTTAACCGACGCCGTACGCACAGCTGGGCAAGACAAAATCCCAGGACATTTCAAGAGATTAAATACCAAGGGAGGTCTTCTTTTCATGTTTGGTGTGGTGTGCTTAAAAATGGAATTGTCGGGCCAATATTATATGAGGGATCCTTAACTGGAGAAAGATATCTCAATCTTCTTGAAAACGATATTGAGCACGTTTTAGAAGAATTGCCACTTGAAACGTATCGCAAGATAATTTGGCAACCAGACGGAGCGCCGCCCCATGCTGTTCGTCAAGTTGTGCAGTATCTCAATTGCCGATACAATGAGTGGATTGGACGTTATGGCACTATTAAATGGCCACCTAATAGTCCAGATATTACAATTTTGGGCACTTTTCTATGAGGTCACTTAAAGAATGTCGTTTACCAAAATGGAAACACAAACACGGAAGAAATGAGAGAAAAAATTGTAAATGAAATTAATCGTCTTAACCAAGAACCTTAAATAATATCGGCGAGCTTAGAAAGGCTAAGAAGAGGTTATAGATCATGTTTTGAAAATAACGGGGGTCATATAGAACATTTAAAATATTAGTAATATAATAATTTTTTGTTGTAAGTGTTCTTATTACCCCCATATTTTACCTCGTATTGTATTTTAATTTTTTCCGTTTATTGTAATTTTGCTGCTTGGTTTAGAAATAGATATATCATATCATTTTTAGCATATAATATAATTTGAAGCCGTTTTTCTGATGAAAACCTTATTATAAAACTACTCCAAAAAGTAATAAACGTATTTTTAAAATTCTTGACTTTGACAAATAAGCAGCTGTGACTGGCCAGGTTTTTTCAGGTGAAACTATCCTTATAGTATCATGCAGTTTTTAGACAATTGCAGCAGATACAGTGCGACCTCTCGGAGTATCTACCCTTACTGCGGTAATGCGGGGCTCTGCCGTGGTGAACTATTACTTCCCTAGCTCCAAACAGAAAGCGGACAGAACCACTTTCATAGGGAAAAGTGACAAGGGTGCACTGATCGAGACGGGTAAATCCGTTTCGACAGGTGCCCCTAAGATCACAAGCAGACAAAGGTGCGCTGATCGGAACGGATGAATCCGTTTCGAAAGGTGTCCCTGAAGTTACAAGCGCCGGTTTTACGGAAAAGGGCAAATCCATTTCCAACAAACACCGTGACACCGTAAGTTGAAAAAAGTATGCTCCTACCTTTGGTCAGCAGATGGTATAATCATCTGTTACCCGTTCACGTGTTTCAATTCATACTGAATTTGGATTCGGGTAGATTGTTTGATAAGATCTGGATCTAATATAGATCGAAACCGGTCACAAGATGTCGTTAGGTGAAGTCTCTATAAAGTTAGCTAAGAAATTAATTGCACTATTGCCAACAGTTTGTACAATTATAGGACATACATTTCCAAATGTTTGTTACCATATTTCAGCTCGGCAAGACAGTTTCACCCTAAGTTGAGAGGAGTATACTTATACCTTTGGTCGGCAGATGGAGCAGACGTTTATTACCCGTTTGTCTATTGGCAGTCAGGATTTACACGTATGGTACGTTCCACAATAATTCGTTGATTTCTCGTTTTACCTGCTACTGTTAGTCGTAAAACTCAATATACTTTGTGTACCCGCATGTAGGTCTGGACTTAAAATTTTCTTTATTTATTATTGTACCTTGGTATATTATGTAGGTTTTAGGTGAATTGCAGGTGTTGAATATAAAGCAAAGTCTTTTCGTCTTAGTTCATCAGTCGAGTTTTTCAAGGTATTTTTGTGTGTGTATTGAGCATCCAAAATAGCTAACCTAAACTATTAATATTAGTAGGTAATCAGGACCTGTACCCTTTTAAAAGGTGCGGTGCCTACACAATAGATATTTGTCAGGCAACCTATTTATTGTTGGGTTTTTCACTAACGGTTGTATTTTAAATTATTGCGGTCAAGAAAACAACTAATTATTGTGAAACGTACCATACAGTCATTATAATATTTGTCGCTTTTTTTATTTGTTGATTTGTGTAGTTATCATACAATGTTTATATTTTAGACGTTTAAGCATCTACCCAAATAAGTAATTTTTTAAAGTCGATAAGTGATAAGAAAGGTCATTTTGGGATTAAAATCCAGATCCTTAAGTTCACGTGCGCTGACACGGCTTTCGTCTTATCTTTTTTGAGGGTTTTTAATTTGTACAGGGTGTTATTTATTTTCATAAACTTATTCTAGTTATCTTTACGTTCCACTTAAATTTTAATAAAACATTTGTTACGTTATGGGCCTAATGTGAAACTGTTTGTTATTATAGTTAAGCACTTAGTTTTTAACAAACAATGCCACTTGTTTGCGTTGTGTACTTTTAAAGGAAATATCAAAAGTAATGCTTATTACACTATATATTATTTGTTATTCAGTATTAAGTAAACAAATATTTGAATAGTTCTAAAAAATAAAAGTATGGTACATTCCAAAATAATTCGTTGTTTTCTCGACCGCAATAAAATTAAAATGACAACCCTCAGTGGAGACCCCAGTCATAAATAAAAATACGTATTGTGTGGGCACCGCACCTTTTAAAAGGGTACAGGTCCTGATTACCCATGAGAGTTTAGGTTATCTTTTTTGGATGCTCAATAACACACACGAAAATACCTTGTTAAACTCCAAACGACTGATGAACTAAGATAAAAAGACGGATTTATATTAAACACCCGCAATCTGCCATTAACCTGTATAATATACCAAAAAGTAGGTACAATGATAAATGAAGGAAATTTTAAGTCCGGACCTACATGCGGGTACCCAAAGTTTATTGAGTTTTACAACTTGCAGTAGCAGGTAAAACGAGAAATCAACGAATTATTGTGAAACGTACTGTACCCACCTGTTATTATTTTTAAAAATAATTATTAGAGGTATGAATTCAAAGAAACCGAATTATTAATTTTGTCTAAAAGTTTAGTAATTTTTAAAATGAAAATATATCGTTTACTTTACGAGAAAAAATATTTTAGAATCCCTTAATGTTGTTATATTATTTGTTATTTTTTAAATAAACTTTGCTATGCTATAGTTAAAGCAGGTTGTTTTAACTTATCTATTAGGAAAATATATTTAAACATATTTTTTACTGAAAGGATAAACCCTAATAGTCTTGGAATAAATTTATCTAGACCTATGAAACTATATTATCAATAAATGTTTGTTTACCATAAAGTCCTACTAATTTTTTTATTTTGATAAAATCCTCTAATCTAAGAAGCAGTTAACCTGGTTTATTTAAATTACTGTTTTAGCTGCCTTTTCTTTTATCTTTGTCTTTATAACTTATAGTACAAGATCTAACAGCACTATAAGGTAAGTCAAAAGACAATACTCAATTGTAGGTATGTTCTATATTGCTGTGGCGGATTTCTTTATTTAAAATTTCTTGTTGCGTACTCCCCAGACGGAAGGGGGAAGGGGAAATGCCTAATTCGAGAAGTTTCGCGATTTTACGTTAGCACACAACTATTCCAAGTTTAAAAATTCGTAATGCGCATAACAGAAAATCCCGAAAAGAAGTGCTATGCCAAGTTAATAGCCGGACTGGTTAAAGTTTGTAAGATAATAGCTGTTTTCGGGTTTCGTTTTACGAACGGTTCTTGAACTATCCGAGAACTGCCCAGAACTGTATGCGCGGTAGCTCAATACTTTGAATCGTTCTCTGACAGTTCCAGGATTATCAGACATTTGAAAATCTCGAACGCAATCATAATCCACCGATACGGACGGTTCTAGAACTGTCCCAATGTAGTCCAGAAAACCGAACTCAGAATAAAGTCCGAGAACAGTTTTTTAAATCCGAACAGGCAATTTTGAACTGCGCAAGCGCGGGACGATTCTAGAACAGTAATTTACCGAACCCGGAAACAGCTATTAATCCGATAATATTGAACCATTAAAAATTATATTCACCAATACGCAAATTATAAAAAGGCAAAATATAAAAATATTTTGCGCCAAAGTAGAGTGGTACTTTGCAAGTATGAAGTTGCCCAAAAATTATATTTAATTGGGTATCTATATTTTTATAAATATGTTATTGGAAACAACGGCAATGTTAAAAGGTAAACAATACTTAATCTCACGTGTTTGCTTTAACCTTAACTCAAGCAAAAGCTATTGCTAACTTTATAGTCCGGGAGGCCACCGCAAAAAAACAAGCCAATAAGCGATACGCATGAAACATTTAAACTATAGTCAATTTAAAGCCGCACTACTGCCTCAGCTCAGCCGGCTTAAATTGCATTTTTTTACCTTAAAAAAAAATCATAGAAATCGTTTTTTTTTAATATTACTCGAAAACTACTGATTTGAGGAAAACAAAAGTATATAATCAAAATTGATGGTCTAATAAAACTACGTCAGTATTTTATTATGAATTTTTTTGTAGGCCATTTAGTTTTTAAGATATTTTACGAAATAGATATAAAATAAAAACGCAAATATCTTAAAAACTAAAAGAGTTACAAAGAAATTTTATATATAAAAATATGCCTTTTAGTAAGCGTTTAAAAAAGGTTAGGTACATATTTTTAATAAAATAAGTAATAAGGGAAATATAAGTAAAAAAGTAATTTTGGTTATTAAAAATTTTCCTAATAATATTTTTTTGGACAAGTAAATATACCAGCTTCGATTCATCTAAAAATTAATTTAAAATGTTCTCCTCATTGAATAAAACAAACTAATACATATATGCCTCGAGCATATGGGCGATAATCCGGCGGCGTGGATATTTTATTTAATTATTTTTGGTCCAATAACTGTACCCAATCCGATCCACTTGAAACTTTATATTTATTTAAAAAAAATAATAAGTGCCTTCTCTATCTGCAAGTTATATACCTGGCAGAACGCTTAACATTTCTTGATCATCTATGCTACTACGTGTATAGTACATCGTTTAAATATTTTTATTATTGATTTAAATAAAAATAATAATAATTTATGAAGACAGTTACTCGTTCCGAATGATCTTCAGGAAATTTTAATCATATTTTTAACATTTTTTTTTCTTATCGTTTATTTATTTATTTTTTTCAGTTAAATTAATGTTTAAACTTTAATTTGATTATATTTTAAAGTAGAAAATAATTGGGTAAACACCATGATTTAAAAAAGAATGGCTTTAAGCCCAGAAAAAGTAGGTAGCTTAATAAGAGCAATGTTTTAAAGTTCAATGCTAAATAAACTATAAAAAAATTCTTTTGATGTTAAAAGTATGACTAAAATTTTCTTAAGATCATTTTGAATGAGTTACTGTCTTAATAAATTATTGATATTAATATTTAAATCGACAATAAAAATATTTAAACGATAAGCTATACCAAACGCACATATATATATATATATATATATATATATATATATATATATATATATATATATATATATATATATATATATATATATATATATATATATATATATATATATATATATATATATATATATATATCATATATATATATATATATATATATATATATATATATATATATATATATATATATATATAGATATATATATATATATTATATATATATATATATATATATATATATATATATAATATATATATTATATATATATATATATATATATATATATATATATATATATATATATATATATATATATATATATATATATATATATATATATATATATATTTATATATATATATATACATACACCGAGATAAGGAAATTTTTTTTTCTATAAAAAAGTTTAAATTTTCTATTAGTTAAAGTTTTAAGTGGATCGGAATTGGTACAGTTATTGGCCCAAAAAAAATTAAATAAAATATCCGTGCCACCATGTTATCCCCTGTGCCCAGAGGCACCGCTGTATTACTTTATTTCATTCAATAAATGGAACATTTTGAATTAATTTTTAGATGGATGGTATACTTACTTGTACCAACAAAATATTGTTATTAGCAAAATTTTTAATGGTCAAAATCACTTTTTTACTTATATCTCCTTAGTTACTTATTTTATTAAAAATATGTATATTACCTTTTTTATAGAGCTTAGTAAAGAGCATATTTTTTGTTGTTTACATTTCTTCGTAACATTTTAAGTGTTTGAGATATCTGTATTTTTTTAAATTTAGTTCGTTAATGTCTCAAAAACCAAAAGGGCTAAAAAAAATTTCGTTAAAAAATACTGACGTTGTTTTATTGGGCCATTAATTTTTATTATCTACCCTTTTTGCCTAAAATCAATATTATTTGAGTTATATTAAAAAAACAATTTTCCACGATTTTTTTAAGGTAAAAAAAAATGCAATTTGAACCCGCTGAGCTAAGGCAGCAGTGCGGCTTTGAATTGACTATTGTTCATAGTTATATAAAAAAAATATCTCATGCGTATCTCGTATTGGCTTGGTTTTTTGCGGTGGCCTCCCGTACTATTAATATAATTTTGCGTGCATAAGATCAACCACATTCTGACCTCATGTTATCAATTTAATTGTAACTACAGTACGCATAAATATTTGGTACCCTAACGTTATTGGACCACTTTTATGGCACGATTAATTAATAATTCATTTTAAAAAAGGATATTTTATATTTATTATTTTTAATTGTCTTTATGGTAATCATCCATAACAAATTTATCATACCACTTTTACTTTATAGTTAATACAATAATTTTACTAAAAGGTCCAAATATTATGGACATTTTTTTAT
The DNA here is from genome assembly GCA_019359885.1 of Listronotus oregonensis. Taxonomy (NCBI): domain Eukaryota; kingdom Metazoa; phylum Arthropoda; class Insecta; order Coleoptera; family Curculionidae; genus Listronotus; species Listronotus oregonensis. The sequence continues at coordinate 9,052 of JAHBCN010009054.1, read as the reverse complement.
ATTAATTACCCAAATAAAGTAATGTAACGTCTGTTTATACCGCATTTTTTACATAAAAAAAAAGTTAAACAAATTAGTCGTATTGTTACTTTTTTAATAAGAATTATAGTTTCCAAATGGTTTCTAGTCTTTGTTGATATAAATAATAAATTACACAGCCCCAGAAAACGAAAAAAGTTAAAGGTCCGAAAGACTTGACAATGGTATCTCGATGTTTTTGGGGTCGCGGAATCCGAATCCGGGGTCACTTTGACCCCATCAGGTCGGGGTCAAGAGCATTTGAATGTCAAATCTGCAAAATTAATCGCAACCAAATTTGAACAGTGTATACTTAACTTTTTAAGGTCGGTGAATACGAATATGTAGTCAGTTTGACCCCACCGGGTCATGATAAAAAGATATTTCAAGGTCATATCTGCAAAATTACACAGCCCCCCAAAAAAACATAAAGGTCCGAAAGACTTGACTATGGCAAATTTATGTTTTTGGAGTCACTGAATACGAATCCGGGGTCAGTTTAACCCCATCGGGTCAGGGTAAAGGGCATTTCAATGTCAAATTTGTAAAATTAATCGCAACCAAATTTAAAGAGTGTATACTTATGTTTTTGAGGTTGCTGAATACGAATTCGTGATCAGTTTAATCAGATTTCGGATTTAGCGACTCCAAAAACATAAAGAAGCCATAATTAAGTCTTTTGTAGGGCATTTGAAGGTCAAATCGCAACCAAATTTGATGAAGTCAAACTAACTACGGATTTGTATTCAGCGACTTTAAAAAAATAAGTGTACACTGTTCATTGCAATTAATTTTGCAGATATGATCCTAAAATACCCTTGACCCTGACCTGATAGGGTTAAACTGTACCCGAATTCGGATTTAGCGACCCCAAAAACATGAAGATGCCGGATTTTTAACTTTTTTCTTTTTGTAGGGCTGTGTTATATATCCAGGATAAATAATTACCCATTAGAGACAAAACTGGACTTTGCAGCAAACAGACAAAGCATATTAGGCAATTTTTGACCCTATTAATTTTTTTTGTACCTTCTTATAATTCAAATTAGAAATAAGTATGAAATTACTACTTTTAATAGTGCGATCAAGCCTTATCTCTAAAAAACACAAGAGTTGTTTGAATATACAATGTTGCAGGAATGTTTGTACTGAAAACCCTTAGAAAAGATATACAGTGTGTCCCAAATTGGGCCCACATGTACTGGTAACTCGGGAACCATTAGAGCTACAGTGTTGGTTAAATTAGGAAAGTTTTAGGCAATTAATTGCAAAATTAAATCTGCTTTCAGATTTTATTTATCTTCTATGGTTTCTGAGATAATTAAGAAAAACCAAAATGGTGCATTTTTAACTTTTGCTATAGCTCGCAAACTACCAATTTTACGGTTTTAGGATTACTACATTTTTAGAACACTTTTTTAAGAAGAATTTAATTTAAGTAAAAATATTTTTCTAACTTTATTTGTTTTTGAGATATTTACCCAAACTTTGGATTTTCATACGGACGCCATATTGGATTTTTACATTTTTGAAAAAAACTCTTCAAGAGCTTTTCATTGATGTATCACAAGTCTAGGTTTTCAGATTGCTTAAGCTCTAAAAATAATAATTTTTGTTTATTTGATAGTAGGCTTAGACTAGTCTGCGTAATGGCCGCTTCGTTTCATAAAAAACAAATGATACGCATCTTATAATTTAAATATTGTAAATGTCAAAATTAGCGTACATCTTATTTCTCGTTTAGAAACGCCTTCAACAAAAAATCAAGTTTTGATTATTTTAGTATTTACAATAATGGCTCTTAATTATTCCAATGATGAAATGGTGGATATGCTAGAAATTTATTTTAAATCTAACAGAAATACAGAAGCTGCAGCACTTGCATACGAAGAACAATTTCCGGAGCGGCAACAACCTAACCAAAGGCATTTTAGATTCTTAGTTACGAACTTGTTAGCCTATGGATCTTTTGTCAAACCGAATCCCAAAACAAGAGAGGCGATTATAATGGAAAATGTTAGAGATGATCCCACAACATCGGTTAGAAAAGTCGAAGAACAGACAACAATTCCTAAGTCATCTGTGCATCGGTCTTTAAAAATTTTTTATCCATACAAACCACGTATTGTCCAGGGTCTTCAGGAAAATGATGTCAATAGACAATCACCTTTAGTCAATGGTTTATTACTAAATGTCAACAGACACCCAATTTCCAATCCAAGGTTCTCTGGACAGACGAAACCCGCTTTACAAATTGTGGAATTTTTAATAGGCACAATTATCACTGCTGGGATACAGAAAATCCACATAATTTAGAAGAAAGACGGCTACAAACAAGGTTTGGCTTTAATGTCTGGTGTGGCATCATAGGTAATTTAAAATGCACCTTTAATTTACGTCTTACAATTGGATAAAACATTTATTTTTCTGTTTTAGACAACCGTTTAATTGGACCATTTATTTTTAAAGAAACTCTGAATGGAGATAGGTATTTGCTACTCCTGCAAGAACAGATTTAGTGAATAATAGTGGTTCCAGCAAGACGGATGTCCAGCCACAGTACCAGGGAGGTGATGGAGGTCCTTAGAAATATCTTTAATGACAACATAATCTCTAATAATGGGCCAATTGCTTGGCCAGCTAGATCACCGGACATCACACTCCCTGATTTTTACCTATGGGGACACGTAAAAAATGAGGTGTACGAGTTTTCTCCGCCCGAAACTAGGCTGGAACTAGAACACAGGGTACGGGATGTGTTTGCTTCCATCAACCGAAACACGTTACGCCGAGTAACCCGCAAGGTGTTGGAAAAATGCGAGAAATGTGTGGAAAATGGAGGAAGACATGTACTGTGATTTTATTTTCTTGTTTTAATATTTTTGGAATTGGACTTTGGAATATGGCAGCAAGGCGTCTGCGGAATATTACAAAGGAAGACACACAAATCTGGCCGGTGAACTATCTAGTTGTATATCGATCATTGAAATTAGGTAAAATGCGGAGTTTTGAACCTAGAAATTCGATTTTTTTTGTATATATTAGATATCTTAAGCTTTTAATTTTTTTTCTATTAATAAAAATCGAATTATTTGGACGCCTTAAAAAATGTTAAATGTTAAAACAAATGAAAAAACAAATTTTGCTTTTAAGTAATTTTATTGGTAAAATATAAAATAAACTAAAGAGAATAATTTTACCTAAACCATGTACAAGAAGTTGATAATATTAAATATAGATTGTTTGTAAACGCCCGTTAACTTTGGCAGCTTGTATCTTGACAACCAATGGACCGATTAACGATTTTAATATTCTTAAAGAAGTATCTTTACGAGTACGTTCAAACAATATCTTTAGTAAATTTCTTCTAAAAAAAATTCGTGAAAAGTCCAATTGTTTATAGAAAAAAAATCATAACTTTAAACAATTATTGAGGACGCCCAAATGGTCCGATTTTTATTAAAAAAACTGTTGAAAGCTTGAGACCTCTGGTATAGTGAAAAAAAATCAAATGTCTAAATTCAATATTCTGGACTCTACTCAATTTGCAAAATTGTGATTTTTTAAAATTGGATCGCAAAAATATTTTGCAAATTATTATGCAAAAACTATTAAGCCGAACGCAACGGAATTTAACGTGGTGTTTTATCATAGTCTATTGTTCTTTTTGGGTAAATATGAATTTACTCAAAAAAATTTAAAGGATCCAAAAATATCAAGCAAAAAACTATGCTGTTTTGCCTTTTTTTGTTTATTGGTATTTTCAGTTTCTAACCAATCCTTTCTTGTAGAAAATTTAATGAAACTTTTTTTATTCCACAATTTTTTTCTTCAACAAATCCTTACAAAGTTATAAACGATTTAAACCCTTCTGAGAGGGAGAATATCTTGATTTTCAGCAAAAACATACCAGTCACCTCGTACATCCAATTAAAAATATAAATGCAATAAAATTAAAGCGGATAATTATTTATCTAAATGTTTTTTCCAATATTTCCAAAATGGCCCGAGGACCCCTGATGACGTCAGATTGAGTCCACTTAATAGCAGCCAGTATGGTCACTTAATATAATGATATCACTCTATGAAAACTGAGATGACAGATGACAGGTGACAGATGACTGGTGACAGGTGACAGGCTACATTTGACATCTGACAGATAGTAATGACCACGCCCTAAATAACGCGTTGCGCAAGATTCCTAAATTTTAAATGACATCAGAGATTTTAAGATGTAAATTCTAGCCCGGAAGTAAAATGGAAATTAAAATTTCCCCATGCATTTCTTATGGGAAAATGACGTCATTTGCGGCAGGACATAGGTAGCTTATCTAGTTCTAGTAAAACAATGTATTTGGAAGACTTTTCATTTTTTGCAAAATTTTGCTAGGATAAGTGGTTATGCCAGAAAAAATAATTTTCAATTCAATTACGTGCTCGGACAAGATATTTTATTAATAATTAAAAAAAAACTCGATAAAAACAAAGCATTAATTAGGCAAATGTGCAAAATGACCACCATTTTGTTGAATACACCTATTTACATATCTTAAAAAATGAACTTGAACTTTATTTAATGTCTCAGAATTATTAAGATGGTTGCTTGCATTTAAAATTCGTTCCCATAATTCTTTGCGCGTGTTTAGAGGAATCTAATAAATTTAGGTTTTAAGAGCACCTCCCAAAAAAAAAATCACACATATTTAGGTCCGGAGAACGTGGTGGCCATCGTACTGGAGCATCATTGACTCTTTCAATCCACAAATGAGGGTATTGGTCATGAAGGTATCGTCGAACAGCCACGGAAAAATGAGGTGGCGCTCCATCATGCATATACCACAGTCCCTACCGAATTATAAGGGGCAAATATTTAAAAAAATTATATTAAATATCATAGCAATAAAAAACATAATAAATACACCAAACAATGTTAAGTGATAACCACTTATTACTATTAATAAAATATTTTTCCTTATTGAAATCGATTTACACGTTTAGAAAAAAACAACGCCCTCTGCAGGCTAATTGAAGCAGTTTTGAATATTGGTAAGTTCACTCAAATCGACTTATTTGACGTCCGGAGTCTTTCATCAAACGTTGTCGACATTTTTTAAAAAACCAAAAAATATGCTTATCTTGATTTTTCATTACCGATAATTGGACATACGCAGAATAATTTTAGGATTTTTATGAGGTTTCTGGAAAGGGTAAGAAAGTAGGCTAAAAATATGCTGTTTTTGCGGTCACTCTTTAAACTAATAACATAATAAATATTTTTAAAATTTAATTTTATTTACAATTAATAAACATTTTAAATGTCTCGTACCGGGGCAACACATGGCCATGATAATGTTTCTTTTGTGACATAATATAGCTATTTAAATTGGAATAAGGTCATAGTCAAAACAAAATTGTTTGGTGACATGATTAGATTTTCACACCAACAAGATCTGGTTTAAGTATTAGGTAATTACGGAACATGCGAATTTTTGATTCCAAAGCTTTTTATACAATTAATTTTGATTATTTGCTTTTTTATGTTTGTAATCATTTGTTTTTCAGATAATTAGCGACTACCTAATTACTTAAAGGTGGTGGCCGGTCAGAAAATCCTAGAAAGATATATTCCAGTTAGTTTCACCCCAGCCTAAATACCCCAAAATAATAATATACCCTTATCAAAATAACCCGCTACCAAAACATCCCTATTACAAATATTCCGTGCTAAAAAATCCCTACAAAAAAGTCCCCAAGACAAACAAATCCCATATCTAGGCATGGTGTGGTAATTCGCATCGATACCCTAATAACGTATATGAAATACAAGAACGCAGTCCCAATATCCGTAGTGTCAGTAAATTTAGTCATTGTCAGAATAATATTTTAAAATGCCTTTGGAATTTATAATTAATCAGAAAAAAGGTAAAAACCTTAATTTGGAAGGATTTATATACACATATCACCGCAAATCCGACAATAAAGTCACATGGCGATGTGTTAATCACCATACAAAGAAATGCAGATCACGTTTTTGTACTAGCAATATGGAAGAAGATGGTTAGTTGTGAGGGGTCTGGTGCACTTCCACAAATCCACAAATTTGGCTTCTTTAAAAATTTTAAATGATAGCCTCGGGTGTATTATAGAACAATTTAAAGTGAAAAAATCTGCGGATAAACCACTTTTTCAACAACAAAAAAAAATAAAAATAAAAATCTATTTTCGACCATAATTTGACGCAAGAGCTGTCTAATAAATGGCTCACGAGCTTCTTGACAGTGTTGACACATGAAACGCTTTTTTATGCAGGGACTCGGCTAAAAAAATACATTTTAATGTAATAATTTAGGGTCTTTTTTAATACGTCCCCGCATTTTTACGTCTGAAATATAATTGGGGAAAATAAAAAGCCGCTTTGCTAACCAAAACTAATCTTGACCGACTAGAACTTAGGGCTTTCGAATTTGTCTACATTATTTGTAAAACAAAACAAAATTTTAACCACGTAGAAGAAAAAACCGGAAGAATTTATAATTTCATTTAAAAAAATATATAGAAAAAATATTTGTTGTTTAAAATAATAATAAAAATCAGGCTTGCAAAGCCGGAATCAAGTTGGGCTCCGCCAGTGCCTATCATTGCCTTCCTTTTTACAAAGAACTTTCTGGATGTACAAGAAAGACCCCTGAATTTTCCCAGAAGGTGTGAAGTGGTTAAAATATTAAAAAAAAACACTTTTTTTTTAATTTTTCGACAAACAGACCTCTCGAACGAATCACCCAATTTTGACATGTTTGTGGGCCATTGACGCGTTTTTATAAAGTTAAGAGCCAATTAGTTTTTGTAATCGGTCGGTTTAAAAGTAATTTTAAATAAAACATATTTTAAAAATATTATTTTTTAAAATCTAAGTTTGTTAAAGACCTTTTTGATACAAATCCCAAAAGTAAAGTACGTTAAGTAGGCTTTAATTGAGGCATGAGTCAAAGGGACAAACATATTCACAGGGACATCGAGTGGGCTCACTCCCACTCGGTTACCGCTCTCGTGACGTGTGTAACAGGAATTATATATATATATATATATATATATATATATATATATATATATATATATATATATATATATATATATATATATATATATATATATATATATATATATATATATATATATATATATATATATATATTATTTTTTTTTTTAATAGTATATTATATTTTATTAATATAAATATATAAATTATATATATATATATATATATATATATATATATATATAGATTTATTTTATTTACCTCACTGGAACCATCTATTTCTTCCAATATGTTTAACAAATAATACAAAAGAAACTTAAAATATTTCATTATATAAAGGTTTTTATTAATGTGTCTTAGTAATAGCTTTAGTTGGATGTTAAAATATAAATGTAATTTCTGTACAATTGTTAGGAAATTTCTGATTTAAATAGGTTAGTTAAACTAGTTTTAAAAAAGCTATATCAGTAAAATACAAAGAGTTGATTGTGGTTGGATATTATAGTCCATTGAAAACTACGGTAAAAGGTCGGGAGACGCTGCTGGACTTGACGAGACCACTTGTCCCTTATGTATTTTGGGGCGCTGATTACCAAAATTGGGGTTATAACTTGCAGCAATGGTCAATGGACTATTAACGCTGCTGAAGATAAGTTGCATCATTCTGTTGCCTGTCTGGATCCGGTTTATAACATGATAAAAAACTAAGACCGAAGGTCATTTTGATAACCTTTTAAACAGGCCATAGGCCAATTAATTATTTCTAAAAATGTAAGATATCTAATAATAAGTATTATAAGTATTTAAAAGTAGCTTATTACAAAAAATAATTGCAATACGTAAAATATATTTTACCTAAAGCAAGTTACTGCTGAGAAAACTAACTAAAGAAAAATTACTTTTTTAACCTTTTTTTTTCTTGTCACCCTTTTTTTATACCTATATTTCGTTTTTAGACACTAATGTTTATTTTTTTTTATTTATTTTAATAATATTAATATTAATAGCTTTATTTCCATACAAGAACCCATTTACAGAGCAATATAAATAAAAATAAAAATAAGAACTTATTAAATCTAAACAATACAATAAATAAATATAAAAAGGATTTGCTAAGTAATATATACAAAAAACAAAAAAAAAACCTTTAACTGACCACATCTGATCCTTTGTTTTAATTCATTAGGAGTACAATTAAAAATATCACAAATATTTTAAATTTCTATTGAAACTGAAACACATAAAATTAATCGGCGATTTTAAAATAACATTAGTTCGAGTTTTTTTACACATAAATGTAACATTATTTCTAGCATTAAGTCCAGAAACAAAGATATTAATCTCATTCAGCCGCTCAGAATAATCAACTCCACCACGCAGAAATTTAAACAAAAATATTATGGAGGCACACACCCCCCGCAGTTATCTATCCGAACCACGCTCTGGATAAACTCCTTCTACCTACCTTAAAATGTAAATATTTTAGAAATCTCTTTTGGTTGCTTGCAATTATTACAGCTTCTGTAAATTTTCTTTTTTTCCAGTGGGTTTCTTTATAAATGATTTTTGCTTCCGACCATTGTATGCGGTGTTGTTTTGACCATGCCTGTTCGGCAATCCCTGATTTCGACGTTTCACCACGTTCCGTATGCTTTTTGTGTTCTTTAACTCTAATTTCGAGTGGTCTTTTTATATTCAAAGAAACGGAATATTTACTTTTTTTTTAATAAATTAAGCAGGTACTATCTCATTATCATTATATACTCATATAGCGAGCTCTCCACACAACCATCACTTCATTTCTTTTACTACAAAAATTGAGTTTACATTGACGTTAAAACCTACGTATGTAAAAAATATGTCGCATTATTTTATAGCCGTAGTAGCTTGTAAACAAACCCCACACACACCCATTATTTTGAAATATAACACAGTTGAAAACATGACGTCAAGAATAAATTTTTAAAAATATATATTCTGTTATCTCGCGTGCCATAT